>JAPPVO010008132.1:0-13616 GCA_030407325.1 Camellia japonica | reverse complement strand
AGTGGGGCAAAAAGCAACGTACTTGGACATGTCAAGAAGGTTAGATTAGAACAAGTTTAAACGATTTAAATAATTATTAAAATAATAAATTATTATAAAAATAAACTAATAAATAATGAGAATATTTTAAATATGTTATAAGAATTTGAACTTTAATGATTCACACCGTTAAAATTATGCAAATTATAAATAATATCATATAATTCATTAAATACATAAATGCATATTATACTTTGTATCTAATTTGTCTCATACAATGAGAAAAATAATTAAGAGAAGTGAAAAATTATAGTACATATCTTGAAAGTTGTATATCTTACGTAATTTTGTAACTACAATATAATGATCGTAACAAAATCATAGTAGTTCATAACTTTTCTTACTAGAATAATTCATGCATTTTAATATTATAATATAATCACGTTGATTCATAATTAAATCTTTTTTTGATGGTGCACCTTTCGTAATATAATCACAATAGTTTGTCAGCTTGAGGGAGAAAAGAGAACAAAATTAATTATTTTTATAAAAACAAAATCTAAAAGTGTTATGTGTATTTAAATATAATATATAAGTAAAAATATAAAAAATTTGGGGGGGGGGGGCAAGTGCAATCAAACAATACTAACTTTATCTATTTTATACATATATTCATACGGAAAAGTTAGAAAATGAGCAGGGACTGGGACGGGGACCCCCCCCCCCCTCCTTCTGCCCCTGTAAACGATGGTTGTGACATAGGATGGGGACAATCAAGGAAGGTGACAGAAGAGGGCAATGGAGATAGAAATGTGGTGGAAGTTGAGGTAAAGAGGAAACTAAAAGAGCAATGGGAGTGTCACGACCCAACCCCAGGGGCTTAGGGTTGCAATCGCAACTTACTAACTTATTCTTATTTGAAGCAAATTAAGCTGCGCAAGCGGAAATAAAAATAATTAAACAGAAATTCACTTCATTTTACTATTTAAGAAAGAGGAAATACATTTCTAGGGCTTTCATTATTTTATTATTCAGTGACCCGCCCCGAATAGAAACAAAAGAGAGCAAAAATATAAAAAAAAGATAGATAAAATAGTGGTTCAACATCAGTCCATGTGCATGTTCCATTTTGTGGGGTTATGGGTTTCCCCTACATCTCGTCACCTGAAAGGGTAACAGCTATAAGCACACAACAAAGTGAGAAATATTATGCCAAGAGTGTAGGGAATAAAATAACCATGGATAATTAGTTAGGCTAAAATATTTACATAATTTAATTTGAAATACCAATTTATTTAAAGTGGCAGAATACAAAAATCATGTAAATAAATAATCATAACCACGGTATAAAACAAAACAGAACAGAACAGAGGTCACAGAAGTGACAATCAGAACAGAGATCAATGGATCCATGACAACAGAGGACCACAAGTGGCCAAACAGAAGCCCAGGGTTATTTAAGTCCCCCAAGGCGTGGGACTCCCGTGGTGGTACTTACAAAACATAATTGTTTATAAGGTTATAGTCAAATATATACTAAAATTTAAACAAACATATCCATGGGTTTCCTTTTAAATAAATAGAGTTTAGAAAATAACCCACGTAACTGAAATATTTATAAAACATAACTTTTATTTATATAACTTAATAAAATATAACTTGTATAAAACAAGCTATGGTAACTCCAAACATTCGTAAAACATATAATGGTAAATCAAGTATAATACAACTCACCTTAATTATAACCCTTAGCCTTACTTTACTATCAGAACTTCCCCACTATAAATTCCTTACTCTCACTTACGTACCTCTCTCTCGGTTTTCCACTCTTTCTTTTGTTTCCTTCGTTTTTTTTTTCCTTCTCTTTATTCACAACACCTTTGCCCCTTTTATACTGCTAAACGAGCCTTGATGTGAATGCCACGTAGCCTCTCTCTATGGAGGCCATTATTAAGCTAGTAGATTTAGTCTTAATTGTAGATCCAATTCACAGATTTGCATCTTTACAGGATAAGTATAAATCTTCTCAATGGATATATATATACTTGGGCCTTTTTGCTTGGGCCAATATTTACAAAGCATTTGCTGGGCCAACACTAGCTTAAAATTTTCTTTTTCTTTTCTTTTTATTCATTTATTTATTTGTTTTGGGGTTAAGTTTTTCAATGTTCTTAATGTAAATTAAATTACATTTTATCATTTAGCATCGTAAAATATTTTTGCTCTCTTTTGTTTCTATTCGGGGCGGGTCTGTGACAACCCTCACCACTGTTTATTGATTAACCACTGATTACTGCTAAACTGAGATTGATTATGATAAGTAATTGAATAGACTGAAATACTGAACTGACTGATTGAATGTACTAGTTTAAATGTATTTCTATCTGTTTGACTGTTAAATTATCTGTCCATGTTTTATGCTTTAAACTGCAAATTGAAGGCATTGTCGGCGGCCGAATCTGAAATTGATCGATGTTTTATGATCATTAGAATTTATGTGATTTTATGGTATATTTAATTGAAATGTGATTTGGTATGATTAAATTAGATCAAATATTGATAAATTGCACCACTTAGACTTATTAACCAATTTGCCACATTAGTGGCCCACTACATAGGACATATTAAGATTTGTTTTCACCTCATTTCATTACATTTCATCAGCCATTTCTTGAGCTATAGTCGACTAGAGAGAGAGAGTGAGAGGAAAACTTAATTTCAATAATTTTAGCTTGGAGACTTGAAGGAATTGAAGGATAAGTGCATAATTGAGCTTCAATACTTGTAATTGAGGACCTAAGGTAGGAGAAACCTCCTCTTAATTGTGTATTTGAGTTGATTCTTGCATGATCCATGAGAAATTAGAGATTCTACCCAAGAGTTAGTTCAAAATGTTGAATTGTAGCATAAATCATGCATGCATGTTGCCATCCTTGAGTTTTGAAAAGTGTTGTTCATGAAATTCCACATGCATGTTCATATTTTTGCATTGGACCATGAATTCACCTTGTTTATGGAGAAATTGGCTCATTTGAGCATGTATTTGAAGCTTGAGTTGTTTAAAAATTCATGCATGTTATGTTTTACATCATGTTCATGAGATTGGTTTGAAATTGGATTTAATTGAACTACATTTGGGCTTTGATTTCTCAAATTGAGCTTTGAATCATGTAATACTATGAGTTTACAAGTGTTTTCCAGAAAATTAGCCCAAGATGATCGAATTTGATGCATTAAAACTTGGTTTTGAGCTTGAGATTCAAATGGAATTTCAGAATTTGGACTCACGCTCGAGCGGGGGAATTGGCGCTCGAGCGTGGAATTCGTGCTCCCAGCACTTTGCATTGTTTTACAGCCGCTCGAGCGGAAGAATGGACGCTCGTGGGGGGTTGTGTCACACGCTCGAGCGGGTGTCGAGCGCCCATCGAGCGTGATTTTCACACATCCAGTACTTTTGCCATGTTTTGCAGTCCGCTCGAGCGTGGGAAGTGACGCTCGAGCGGGGAACCTTTGTCTGCGTGTCCGCTCGAGCGGGGAAAGCCACGCTCGAGCGGGACCCTGCTTTTCTGAAAATTCTGAAAATGTTTTTAAAGTGCATCTTTGCATCCTCATTTCATTCTAGGCATCGTAGGCCTAGTTTAAAGTATCTTAATGAGGATATTGATGTAGAACCACACCGAGGCAAATTAGGGACTAAGTTATTATTTTTCCCAACTGTGTAGCTTAGTGTGTGTTCACTCTGTAACTGTGTAAGGTTGGCATCCGGAGACGCCCTAGCTTATCTGTAGCCCAGAACTCTGTGAGTAACAACTGTGTAAAGATATGTTCAAATATGAATATCTTATGAATGGTTAAACTGTACTGTTTCTGAATTGATACTGTTAACTGAATGAATGTATGTCCTCTATTCTGAACTGTATTGTGGCATCCATAGCAACTACTGTTATGTTACTGCTTACTATTACAGAGATCTCTGTTAGTTCCTATCTTGGAACTTCTGTTTACTGTTATGATGGCCATCATTGACTGCTCGGTCTTTCAAGACCTACTGTTTACTGTACTGTTCTGCTAATGGATGTGCCACATATGATTGTTATGACTGAATGACTGATATACTGAATCAATTGATTGTTTTCAATACTGAAGGGACATTCATTCTTAACCTCTTTACGCATTATGTTATTCACTGGGTGTAGACACCCCATTTTTGATTGTGCTCAAGACTTGGACGTCACCGTTTGAACACTCGATGATCATCCATGTTTGTGTTCGTCCTGAGTTCCCGGAGGTCTCGGCCACGCGCCTTGCCTCAGGATCTCTCGACTCGACTGTTTTGTGTTTGGTTTTGCACCAAACACTTATGTTTTGCCTTTGAGAGGCATGGAATGGCTTGTTGGCCATCCCCACACATCACCGGCCATGGCTTGAGGCCACTGGCTGTGTTTTGTTGCTACCGGCCAAATCTTTGGCCGGTCGGCACTATCTTTGATCGGTCGACCATCTATTTTGGTCAAATTGCATTTTTGGCTAGCCAACCACTGTGCATTTGCTTTTGCAGATATTTTTATGCCAGCTGTGCTAGCTGGCATACACTTTGCTCTCCTCCATACACGTGTATGGAGGGATTTCACTCTTGCTTAGCTTGTTTTGGAAGCTTTGCAAGAGTGAATCTCTATAAGAGGGAGCCTCTTCTCCCTCCATTAAGGTGACAAGAAATTTCCAGAGCTTTGAGTTTTAGGGTTAGGGTTTGTTCATACTCTATCTCTATATTTCTCCCTCTCTTGAGTGTTTTAGGTGTGTTTAGTCTTAGTTTTGTGCACAAACACCTACCATTACACTACACCTTAGTTGCTGAGGCATTAGGGGCTTGTTCTTGGAGCTTTTGGACTGGTTTGGACCTAAGGAAGCTATTGGTCTTCCATTTTTGAAGGAGGTCTTCAAGGGTAACAATCTTACCCCTTTTCCCCCATTTTTGCATAGCTTTTTAACCTATCTTGCAACTGTTTTTAGACTTTGTATATAACTAATAAAAGTCTTTTTTTTTCATTGCTTTAAATAGTTGTTTAAGGGTGTTTTGAGCTTTGAGGTTGTTTACCCCCTCTTAGGCCTTGTTTGCCTCTTTTTTGTGCTATTTTGGTGAGCTCCGGGACCACTTTGTTTGGGCCTCCTCACCACTGAAATCTTGAGGGATTTCAGTGGTGAGGATGGTGGTTTAAGGTCCTAAGAAGGAGAGGGCCATCCCCTCTCCTTGTTGTCTTAAATTGTGCATTTAAGCCTCATGTGTGAGCATCATTTTAAGATCATGTTGGCCATGTTTCAGTAGGTATTTGGTAGTATTTTGCCATGTTTTTACCTCTGTTTTTACTTGGTTTGGACACACCATGCTTGCTTTGCATACATGTCTTGTAATGCCATGAATTGCCTTAACATGCCTTGTGCTTTGAGCCTTGTTTCTAGCATGTTTTTGGCTTAGCTTTGTGAAGCTTATATGCATGTTTTGATGTGCTTGAGGTCTGTTTTGGGTCATTTGGGTCGTCCATGATTTGCTTTGTATAGCTACCATGTAATCCCCCTTTTGAGCCTTGAGTGTTGACCCCTCTAGCATGCTTTACTTGCACTATTTCAGTGGTTTGGAACCACTTGTCATGTTATTTCAGTCCTCATGGTGTGCTTGTATGCTTGCATTTAATGTCCCTTTAATGCTTTATAAGGTTGTCATCTTATGCTCCATGTTTGTGCCTTCATGCATGCCATCATGTTTAGGCCCCTAGGATGCCATGTCATTGTGTTTTTATCTTTGTTTTACATGCTAAAACTCTGATTTTGGTCATTCAATTCATGCCATGTTTGGTTTTGTTAAGGGTAGTTCAATACCTCTTCGGTGAGCCTAGACCTCGGCTTTGCTTGCATGCTTGATGTCTTGTTTAGTTTGAATTTGGCATCATTTCATAACATGATTTCAGAGTTTATAATGCATGCCATATGCCCATGATGTTCTTCTTTTAAGTGTGCTTAAAAGTTGTCTCTTTATGCTTAAATGTTGGTCCATTTGCATGCATGTTTGTATGTATAATTGTCCTTCATTTCCATAGCAATGGCCACTGTTTTTTGGACTTGGTTGAGAGCTGTCCACTTCGGTTTAAGACCATTCTAGCATATGGTTGCATGCTTGCCTTGTGTGTTGTTACATATTTGGCCTTGTTCCATGTTTGTCACATTGCATATTTGCATGCTTAGGTTGTAATGCATTTGGCATGCATTGTACTTAGCATGTTGTCCATGTTGCATCTTGCATGTTTGCATGGTTAAGATTACACTTTGCATGTTTGCTAGCTTGCACACTTGCTCTCATGCCCATGTTGCATGCTAGCTCACATGCCTAGATTGCATTGCATTGGCATGCATTGCCTTGCCTCTTGAATTGAGTATGATAGAGGTTGGGTTTTATTTGTTTGTTTGATGTGCATTTCATTTGAAATCAAAATGCATAACTTGGTTTCTTGGGCCATCACGCATTGAAATGTGCGATAGGTGGTCAGAGAATCAAAGACCATACCCCTTTGAGCCACAAACATGATAAGGGATGTGTTGGTGCATACATTTGCTTGAAATGCATTGCCATGCCTTGTTTTGCCCTCTGCTGCTGTCAAAACAGATGATTTGCAGGAAGCTTTGGCCGGCGGCCATCTTTAGTGCCGACCGACCAAAATTGGTGGTCGAGAGCTCAACCAGTGGTCGATGACCACTCCCTCATGGCCGGTGACCATTCCCTTGGCCGGTGGCATCCCACAAGGTTCATAGAGTGCACCTTGGGATTTGTGCAATAATCAGAGGAGCAGGGCAGGGAAAACAGAGGCAGCTTGTGCATGGTAGTGGACTTCCGAGCGCAGTCGAGCGTGCATGCATTGGGCCCTCTTCCCGAGGCTGCTTTTATTGCTTAATTAGCTTAGTTAATTGTCTGTAATATTTAATTAGCTTGATAGTTAGTTAAATTGTATTATTCTTTCGGTCCCTCCGAGCGAGGGCGAATTTGTAATAAGTGTGGGTGCGAGTGTGCATGTCTTCCAACCCCCACTTCTTTCTCCCTTTTACTTACCTGCTTTGATGGTTAGTATTAGGACATATTTAAATTAGCATACCTTATGCTATGCATGCGTGCATCATTCATCCGTATTGCATGCACCGGGCTCGGCGCATCATACTAACTGCATAGTATTTCAAATCAAACTTGAATACATGTTACTTGTTGCATTCCACATGCCATTAATAGATTAGCCGAGCCTATTCTAGTGACATTTTGTATGCGATGCATTAGCCACTTAACATGAATTAGGATCATGCATATGATTACTAGCTAGTTCACTGTTTTGGCACATAGTACGATGTAAGTATTTATGCTTTAGCATCTCGCATGAATGTGAATGTTAACATGACAGCATGCTTACCATGTGGCTATGTGCTTATGTGATATAACTGCATGAATGCCTGTGGGTGAAGGTTGGATTGTTTGAATTGGGATAATTCATCGAAATTCGTATTTTAGCCTACTCGTGAGTAGCAAAATTCAAACCATTTTCCAAACAAACGGAAATGCGATGCTTTGTTCCGACTTAGGCAATTTAGTCTATACTTGTTTTGCTGTGCGCATCACATAGTAATGCTAGGCTAATAACCGGTTTAAGAACGCATAATGTTTTAAAACTAGATATCATGGTTAGTAGAGGCCGATCTTCGGATCGGGCGAGAGGGGGTGCTCATAGCTGACCTTCCCCAATCGTACCCAAGTTCCCGAGCCGAGGTAACTTTGGTGATGACGGACATGTGGCCTTAAGCAAACGAGTCAGGGTTTCCTAAATTTTCCCAAATAAAATATTTAGGTGGCGACTCTGTATCTGGCAAAGCAGTCCATGTTTGGCACTTCTTTACAAAAATCTGTTTTCCAAAACGATTTGCCGGATTTGGACTCTTTGGTTCAGATTAAGAACCGTGACAATCGAGTTCGAACTGTGGCACGTGAGGCCCCACGTGGGCGCGTCCACACTGGGCTTTAGCTCACTGCTCATATATATATGTAGATGTTCAGGCGCCGGACCGGAGCTAGGAGCGTGGGTTAGACTCCCTTTTGTTAAAGTCAACCTTTGTGCCTCACCTCGAGGTTCCAGTACTGTTCAAGCCAAGGCTATGGGGTGTTTTAGATTCCTTCTTTTGTTTGTGTCCTGTATAGACTGAGTGAGACTTGTACTGTACTGAA
Organism: Camellia japonica; assembly: GCA_030407325.1. Classification (NCBI taxonomy): domain Eukaryota; kingdom Viridiplantae; phylum Streptophyta; class Magnoliopsida; order Ericales; family Theaceae; genus Camellia; species Camellia japonica. The sequence goes on along the minus strand of JAPPVO010008132.1, from coordinate 5,386 downwards.
TGTTTCTGTATACGTTGTAATACTGTTCTGTTTTTGACTGTATATATGTATGAAGAGTCTTTTTGCATACAGACTGTCACAGCTCATTCGACATTGTTTAATTACTATTTTGGCTTCTGCCATGCCCCTATACTCTATATTACTATTTTACTGTTAAGCAGGCCTTCGGTAATCTCGGATTATTGGCCGGTTACGGTGCTAAACCCATAAGGGCAGGTTTGGGTCGTGACAGAATGGTATCAGAGCGTTATTAAACCACGAGTTATACCGCACACACGTGTCCAAATGAGCTATAGGATGTCCTAGAAAAGTAATAGGGCATTACATGAGCATGAAAAGTGTGTGTGTGGACATGACATGATTATATGTGCTAATGTGTTAATATGTTTAAAGTATGCAACTTCCTATGTTTATTATTATTATGTTGCATATAGTGAAATGGATAATGCAAGAACTACTGATGAAACTGAATCATCCGAAGTCAGAATGGCAAGACTGGAAAGAACTGTTGAACTATTGACTGAAGCCTTAAGGCAACAGCAACAACAGAACCAACAGCCCCCACCTCCTCCGGTACAGCTGGAACAGAACGTGAATGATGACATCATCACTTTAACACAGAAATTTAGCAAGATGAAAATCCTTTCAGGGAGGCCTTGAACCCTTGAAGGCTGAAGCATGGGTTCTTGAAACAGAAAAGTTATTTGAAGTGTTTCCGTGTTCGGAGGCACACAAAGTACTGTTAGCTACCTTCACCTTACAAGAAGAGGCCAGAAGGTGGTGGATGCTGGTCTGTGACACCAACACAGTCATGACTTGGACTCAGTTTAAAGAGTCTTTCTTTGAGAAATACTTTCCACAGTGTGTCCGAGACCGCAAGGTGACTGAATTTGAACAGTTGAGGCAAGGTACCATGTCTGTTGCTGAATATGAATCGAAATTTACTGAACTTGCCAGATATGCACCACACATAGTGGACACCGACTATAAGAAGGCCAGGAAATTCGAAGGCGGCCTTAATGTCGAAGTACTTGACAGAATTAACGTGTTGAAATTGCACAAGTATGTGGATGTTCTTGACCGGGCCATTATAGCTGAATCAAATATTGAGGCACTGAAACAAACTGAAACACCAGCGTCTGAATGGCGTGGTAAGAAACGGGGTTTTAAATTCAAGAAGGGCTGAAACAACTCACTGAACAAAAAGCAAAACTCAGGGTCAACCACCAGCTCTAGTCAAGGAAGTGGTTCCATACCGCCCTGTTCTGAATGTGGTAAGAAACACAAAGGGGTTTGTTATAAACTTTCGGGTGCTTGTTACAGGTGTGGCAAGGTGGGCCACATGGTCAAAGATTGCCCTTCCACTCCTCAGGGCAATAGTAAAGCTACACCAAGCGCAGCAGTTATCAACTGCCCCCCAAACCCAACCCTAAGCGACTGGGAAAGAGCCTATGAGCAGGGCCGAGTGTTCGCACTGGGACCTGTTCCGGGAGATGGGTAGGGAGATGTGCAGAATACCGAGACCGTTGTGTCAAGTATCCTCTTAATTTGTACTAAAAATGCATATGTTCTGATTGATTCGGGGTCTACACATTGATATGTATCGCATGCTTTTTCGCGAAAATTGAATAGACTATTGGAACCCATGAATTACTTGTTAGCTGTATCTTCACCTGTTGGGGGATCTGCGACTTGTGCTTATATGTACCTTGCATGTGAAATTATTGTTGGGGATATGCATCTGTATATTGATTTACTGCCTCTGAACATTGATCATTTTGACGTGATATTGGGAATGGACTGGTTAACAAAATATCATGCTACTATAGACTGTGTGACAAAACAAATTGTTTTCCGTCCACCTGGCCTACCCGAATTTGTGTTTAACGGAAGTGGAGTGGTACCTCCCCCATATTTGATTTCATCTATGAAAGCATACAAACTGATTAGAAAGGGGTGTAAAGGGTATTTCTGTTATGTATTGACTATATTTACTGATGATAATGCTAATGTGAACAATATTCCTATAGTCAGAGAATTCTCAGATGTTTTCCAGATGATCTACTAGGGGATTTGATTGATAGGGAGATTGAGTTCACTGTTGATGTGATTCCGGGTACACAGCCAGTATCTAAAGCTCCTTACCGAATGGCTCCGACTGAACTGAAAGAATTGAAAGTACAACTGCAAGAACTGTTAGATAAGAAGTTCATCAGGCCCAGTACTTCGCCATGGGGCGCACCTATCTTGTTTGTGAAAAAGAAAGACGGCTCACTGAGACTTTGTATTGACTACCGTGAACTGAACAAGGTAACTGTGAAAAATAAATTCCTTGCCCCGCGTATTGATGACTGTAGACGTCCCCAAACGTCCCGAGAGGGGAATCCCGTTCTGTTCGCCTGTGGGTCTACTACAGTTCAGGACTCAAATTGTCACGGTTCTTAATCTGAACCAAAGAGTCCAAATCCAGCAAATCGTTTTGAGAAAAACAGATTTTGAAAGAAGTGCCAAACATGGACTGCTTTGCCAGATACAGAATCACCCACTAAATATTTTTAATGGGGGAATTTAGGAAACCCTGACTCGGTGCCAAAAGCCACGTGTCCGTCATCACCAAAGTTGCCTCGGCTCGGGAACTTGGGTACGATTGGGGAAGGTCAGCTATGAGCACCCCCTCTCGCCCGATCCGAAGATCGGCCTCTACTAACCATGATATCCGATTTTGAAAACGTTATGTGTTTCCTATTCGGTTATTAGCCTAGAATTACTATGTTATGCGCAAGCAAACAAGTATAGACTAGATCGCCTAATTTGGAACGAAGCATTGCATATCCGTTTGTTTGGAAAACGCTTTGGAATTTGCTACTCGCAAGTAGGCTAAAATACGGATTTCAATGAGTTGTTCCAACTCAAACAATCCAACCTTCACCCACAGGCATTCAGGCAGTTAATCAAATAAGCATTTAGCCGCATGGTAAGTATGCTATCATGTTAACATTCACACTCATGCGAAATGCTAAAGCATAAAATACTTACAATGTACTCCGCGCCAAAACAAGAACATGTTAGCAATCATGCATGATCCAAGTCCATGTTAAGTGGCTAATGCAATGCATACAGAATGTCACTAGAATAGGCTCGGCTAATCTAAGGAATGACATGTGAAAATGCACAGATAGCATGTATTCAAGTTAGATTTGAAATAATTATGCAGTTAGCATGATGCGCCGAGCCCGGTGCATGCAATACTGATGAATGATGCACGCATGCATAGCATAAGGTATGCTAAAGTAAACATGTCCTAATACTAACCATCAAAGCAGGTAAGTAAAAAGGAGAAAGAAGTGGAGGTTGGAAGACATGCACACACTCACCCACACTTATTACAAATTTGCCCTCGCTCGGAGGGACCAAAAGAATAATACAATTTAATTAACCTACAAGCTAATTAAATATTACAGACCAATTGAACTAGCTAAGCAAATTAACTAATCTAATTTAAGCAATAAGCAGTCTCGGGAAGAGGGTCCAATGCATGCGCGCTCGGTTCTGCTCAGAAGGCCACTGCCATGCACAAGATGCCTCTGCTTTGGCTGTTCTGCTCCTCTGAAGACTGCACAAGTCCCAAGATATGCTCTATGCACACTGTGGAACACCACCGGCTGAGGGAATTGGTCACCGGCCATGGAGAATGGTCACGGGCCACAAATTGAGTTATCGGCCACTGATGGATGGCCGGTCGGCACTGAAGATGGCCGGCCGGCCAAATCTTCCTGCAGAATCTGTGTTGACAGCAACAGAGGGCAAAACAAAGCATGGCAATACATGTCAAGCAATGTATGCACCAACCACACCCCTTATAATGTGTATGACTCAAAGGAGGATGGGCCTCGATTCTCGGACGACCAATCGCGCATTTCCATGCATGATGGTCCAAAGAATCAAGTGTGCATTTTGATATGGAATGCAATGTACATAATCAAACAAAGGGGCTCAACCTCTATTATACTCAACTCAAGAGGCAAAGTATGCATGCCAATGCAATGCAATCCTAAGCATGTGAACTAATATGCAACATGGCAATGCAATGTGTACATGCAAGTATGCAAGCAAACATACAAGGTGAGCATGCAAACAAGCAAAGGAGATAGACTTAAACTAATTTAGGTAGCCCTCAAACAAGCCTAAAACAGTGGCCAATGCTATGGAAATGAGGGCCAACACACACACACACATGTACATGTTGATGGGTCAACACTTAAGCATAAAGGAACAACTTCTAAGCACACTTAAAAGGAGGCAAACATGGACAATTAGCATGCAATGTAAGCTCTGAAAAACATGTAGGAAATGATGCCAAATCAACCTACTAATGCAAGCTAAGCATGCAACCAAGCCAAGGACCTAAAGCATGATCATATGACACATGAAGCAAATGACCAAAATGGATCAAAACAGTCCTAAATCATGTTAAGACAGGCCCCAAAACCACTTAGATGGCATCTAAATGATCTACACATGGAGGCATGCACAAATGCTTAAACATGGAGCATACAACAAACCTCTTAAAGTATTAAAGGAGTGATAAAATGCAAGCATGTGAACATGAAACAAGGACTGAAATGTCATGAAAAATGGTTCCAAACCACTGGAAAGATGCAAGGATGGCATGCTCATGGTCAATGCATCAAGGCATACAAAGGGGGATTACATGGTAGCTATGCAAAGCAAAACATGAATGACCCCGAATGACCAAAAACAGACCTCAAACACATCAAAACATGCATATAAGTTTCACAAAGCTTGGCAAAAATACATGAGCATGGTAGTCTAAATGCTATGCATGTATTAAGGCAAATCATGGCATTACAAGGCATGTATGCTAAGCAAGCATGGTGTACCTAAACCAACTCAAAACAGTGCTAAATCATGACATAATAAGCACAAAAAACAGCTAAGGCATGGTCAACATACACTTAAATTAGATGCTCCCTCAAGAGGCAAAAATGGCCCTTTTCAAGGACAACAAGGAGAGGGGGTGGCCCTCTCCTTCTTGGGACCTCAAGGCACCATCCTCACCTCTGAAATCCCTCAAGATTTCAGTGGTGAGGAGGCCCAAACACAATGGCCCCGGAGGTCAACCAAAATGGCACAAAACAAGGGCCAAACAAGCCTTAAGAGGGGTCAAACAACCCTAAAGCTTAAAACACCCTTAAACAACTATTTAGAGTAGGCAAAAACAAAACTTTTATGTGTTATATGCTAAGCTCAAAAACAGATGCAAGATAGTCAGAAAAGCTTCGCAAAAATGGGGTATTTAAAGGTAAAGTCCTTACCCTTGTTGACCCTCTTCAAAAATGGTAGACCAGCTGGTTCTTTGAGCTCA
>JAPPVO010008131.1:0-10778 GCA_030407325.1 Camellia japonica | reverse complement strand
GGATAATGAATAGCAGTTGGAGGTGATTGGGTGCAGTGGACGGGGAAGTAATGAAAAATGGTTGGAGGTGGTTTGGTGGCACTGTTAATCGTAATGTTTATATAATTTTGAGAAATTGGCTTAAAAAGCTCCGCAGAAATATTTTTGTACGAAAATAAAAGTAGTAAATTTGTAAATACATTCGTTCATTTGCCAGGCCCAAAGTCCAATCCTTGTCGCAAACAAATTGGGGGGTCGGTAAATATCCGATTTACATTACGAACAAATATAATAATAAACCCTTAATTTGGATGTTCATGGGTATGCCAATTAAACTAGTTTTGAATGTAAAATGAGTAGTTCAACCAAACAGAAAGAGAAAGAGAAATAAATTGGAAGCAATTTCAATCAATTGCAAGCATTGTCCAGAAAGAATCATAGATATATACCAATAATCAAATCAAATTAACAACAAATTTGTAAAGCATTCATATACATATATATATAGAGAGAGAGAGAGAGAGTACCTCTTGAAATTTCTGGAAAAGAAAAGCCATGAGATGTGTGTTTTTGTTCTCTCTGTATCTCTCGGAACTGAAGCTGGGGGTTTGGGTTTTAGAAGCACCAAACCAAACCTTGTTCGGATCGGAGCCCCAAACCAACGCCACGCATCGGATTCGGGTTGATCCGAGGTTCCACTGTTCCACTGGATTCGGGTTGGTTCAATCCAAATTTAGTGTGTTTGGTTTGAGTTTTCTGGATTAATTTTTTTGAAAATTGAGTTTTTTAATTTTCGTGTTTTTTTATTTTTAGTGAATATTTTTAAAATTTTAAACAATTTTTTTACTTTTTTAGATGCACCTTACTTAGATATATCTAAAAAGTAAAAAAAAATTGTGAAAAAATATTTTAAAAAATTAATAAATACATAAAAATATAAAAAATGTACTGAATTCTCGTATTTTTGGTATTTAGTGAATTTTTAAAAGTTTTTTTCACAATTTTTTTACTTTTTAGACATATCTAAAAAATAAAAAAAAATTGCTTAAAATATTAAAAAAAATTCAGTAGAAACAAAAAAACACGAAAAATAAGAAAGTAAAATTTTCGGAAAAGTGATTTTAGAAAAATGGAACCAAGAGCATTGTTTGAGAAAAACGAGTTGAATTGCGTTGAGTTGCATTGAGTGGCTTAGAGCACCACATCAGTATCAACAAACATAGATTTTGGTTAAATATAGTCAATAAATTATAAAATTCTTATTGTATTAGTCTTAACAAATTATTTTAAACGATTTTTTTTTATTAATTTTGCTACAAGACGTCGTTGCATATAGCGATATACTATTTACAGGTTATACAATGTTTTATTATTTATTCTTAAGGGTGACATCACATCCTGTCAGACGACCGGTTGTTGCACATTTTTTTAAAAAAAATTTTTTTAGGAATATAAAATTGCATAGATATATCCTATGTACTTTAGATGTCCGGCCAAACAACCGCTATTACGCACAATTTTTTTTTTTTTTTAAATATAAAACTACACATATATAACAAGACAAAATTAACTTCTCCTATACTACTTTGTCTACTTTTTAACAATCCAAAATAAATATTTTACAAAATTTAATTTTAAAATAGACAGTCTAATATACTGTGTATATACCAATAATACTAGCTAAAATAGAAAAGTAGCTTTTTAGTTATAATTTAACACAAAATTTGTTGAGAGTGGCGTGGATAAACATTGGCAAATTGATTAAGCCTTCGCTTGGGAAGAATTTTTTTAACCTGATTTGTTAGTTTTTTTTTACTATTTTAGCATAGTCAAAAAAGTTTCGTTTGAAATGAACTTTTGACTTTTTTTTATAGTTTTGTAAAAAAAAATAAAATAATTATAGTCTGAATGTGACATTTTATCTTATTAACTTTTTAACTTATTTTATCTTTTTAGTTTCAACCATCTTACCAAACAAAACTTCAAATTTATCAATTTACCTATAACCTACTTACATAAATGCAAAATAATTTTGTACTGAGCTTTTTAAAATTCTAATGCCAGTAGTCGGCTGGCACCTATCATTTTCATTGTATAATTTTTTTTAATTTGATTATTTTGCTTATTACTTTGTAAATTATAATTTTGAATAATATCGTATATTCGATTAATTTGTGAGTTTTTTTTTTGGGTCAATATTTAGAATAAATCATAATTTTTAAAAGAAAATACAAAAACAAAAATGAAAAAACCAAGGTCGTATATTAAGTGACTTTTTTTTATTTATTTTGTGTTTCTACTTGTCCAACATACTCAAACTATTGGCTTACAATAGTCTAAATATTCAACTAACTTGTCAATTTTAAGAATAAGTTGGTGCCGGATTGAAAAATTCTCAATATGTCAAAATTAAATTTGTTTATGAATTTTTCACAAAACCAACCGAAATCAACTTGTGCGCACCCTTATTTGTGGGACAAAAGTCCAATAAAAATAAATATATAAAAAAAAATGAGAAAATATCATATAAATACTTGTAAATTAGTGGAGTTAAAGTGAGTTGTGTTTCTCGTGCAACTAACTGCAAAATTTCTACTAATTTGAAATTAATTTTTCCATTTTTATTTATCTATATTTCCCTACAAAAAAGGTAAAATAATAAATTATTTTGAACAAAGAGTAAAGTAGAAATAATCTTTCCAAAAGTTTAACAACATATTAATGGAGTTAAATTTTCTATACATATGCATGGAGATGATGATATTATTACTGAAAATTATGAATAACCACTCTATAAGTTTTTGTTAGACTTCTAGTACACAAAAAGTTCGCTTACCCCCTCTCTCTCTCTCTCTCTCTCTCTCTCTCTCCCTCCCTCCCACATGTCATCTTAGATTTTGAACGACACTACCAATGGCAAATCACAACCACCATTGTCATTATCACCGATTTCTTCATCAGATTATTTATGCACCGTCACCTTCACTTGACTTCAATGACCTCATACAACGACTATTACCTTACGACACTGTTCACGTATAATCTTTACCACCTTTATTTAGAACATTCTACCACCAACGCCACCTTATTGCTTCTTCGTCTGCTTCTATGGTCCAGATTTGTATTGGTTTCTCTTTATCTTTTTCTGTCTTTATTTCTCTCTCATTCATTTCTTTGTTAAAAAATATGTAAATTCAAAGTCACATAGTGAAATACAAACATAATAAAATACACAACGAAATTTTTCATTGCACAATGAAATTGCACTGTGTCTCAGTGAATTTTCACTATGCGAGTTAATGAAATTTGGCTTTCTGCACCCAATCATGTTTTAACTAAATATTAAAAATTGTTAAAAGGAAAAGAAAATGCAAAAATGTGTTTTTTAGTGTGTTTTTTAGAGGTAATATCATTTTGCTCCCTAAATTTTCATGTATTTTTCAATTTGACCCTCAAATTTCGATTAATATCAATTTTCACATAAACTTTTCAAAATTTTGATCAATTTGGCCCTACCGTCACATTCTGTCTATAATTAGACGAAAGAAAATTGTTTCATAGCTTGAAATTTAAGAGGCTTGAGTGCCCCGAATGCCAAAACGACGTCGTTTTGTGTTTTGGGCATTTTTTTCCCTCTATTTTCTCTTTAAAACAAAGAGGCAAGAAAAGAAAGAGAGGAGGAACAAAGAGAAGAGAGAGGAAAAGAGAAAAAGAAACGAAGAGAGGGGCAACACAGAGAGGGAGAGAGATATATACAAATCTATGTATGTATACACAGATCTATGTATACACACAGAGAATGGTCGCAATGGACGACGGTGATGGCAGCGTCGGTGAATGGAGATGTTTGCAATAGTGATGGCGATGAGCGACAGTGATGGCTGCGCTGGTGAGTGGAAGGTTTGTGTAAGGTCCCGGTGTCCCACATCGGGAATGGAGGGAGAGTTCCTAGGCTATAAAAGTAAAAATCTGAACCCTTATCTAATATCGAGGCCTTTTCCCAAGTGGTGAAATCCCTAATAGAACTCCCAATTAAGCATGCTTAAGTTGGAGCAGTTCTGGGATGGGTGACCCACTGGAAAAAAAACAAATCCATGCGGGCGTGACCCACTGGGAAGAACAAATTCGTGCGGGAGTGGCCCAAAGCGGACAACATCGATGGCATGTGAAAGGTTGGGGCGTTACAGTTTGCAAAGGTGATGGTGGCGCCGGTGGGTGGGAATTTCGATCTCTCTCTCTCTCTGATCCCCCTCCCTCTTCTCTCTTCCTCCCTCTTTTATCCTTCTCTCTTCTTCCTCCTCTCCTTCTTTTCTCCTTCTTCTTTCTATATCAGAGAGAAAACAGGTAGAAAAGTAGGGAAAGAAGAAGAAAATAAAAAAAAAACTGCGCCAAAATGGCGTCGTTTTGGCACCTCGAGCCATTCAAGCCACAAGTTATTCGAGTTACCCAGCGGGACTATTGGACGAAATGTGCTGACGTGGCACCAAAATTCATTTGAAATTTTATTTTACCCCCAAACTATAAATTAAAAATCAATTTGTCCCTCAAATTAAAAATCAATTTGCCTTCCAAACTATACCTTAAAAATCAATTCCCCCTCCACGTCAGCACATTCCGTCCAATTATAGACGAAATGTGACGGCAGTGGCCAATTTGATCAAAATTTCAGAAGTTTGGGAATAAAATTGATATTAATCGAAATCTACGGATCAAATTAAAAAATTCATAAACGTATGGGGGGCGAAATGATATTTTCTCGTGTTTTTGGTGTCCCCATGTGCACTGATAGGATATGATATAAAAATCTCAACAAAATATGTATGGATGCTTCATTTCAAGACCCTTTTGAAGCAATAAGCCCCACAAAATAGTTAATCCTAATCCTAAAGGAAATCTACTATAAAAATAATTAAAGATTTAAAAAATTTAGGGTAAATTACAAATACACCCCTTAATTTTACTTAAAATACGAATTGCTCCTTGTAGTTTGAAAAATTACAAATACATCCCTGTCATAATTTTTTATTTAACAGAATTAATTGAAAAAGTGAAATTTCTAACTGCTCACCTATACAATAATAAAATTTTCTGAATTATTAATTGAAATAAAATTTTAACATTATTAAAAGATGTTAATTAACTTAATGATTTATTAATAAAAGGACATATTTGTTATAAATTAGAAACCTTAGGGAGCATAATGTAATTTCTAAAATCACAGGGGATAATTTGTAATTTAAGTAAACCTCATTGCTGCAAAAAGGTCATTATTTATTCTAAAGGTTTACGACTTGACCTCAATCCTATTGAACTTTTGCCCTTCCTAATAAAATTTGGGTTAAACCTGGGCTAAGGTGTTGAAGCTTGGCCTGCAAGCCCAACAAAAAATATAAAATAAAATAGAAGTTCAAAAGCCTGAATATCGGCTCATTGCGCTTAGGATGCGAGCCGGCTCATTAGCCTGTTTGGGTAAACCCGTTGGATGAGGTTTTATATGTTTTTAGTACTAAGTTGGCTCGATTCGGCATGTTAAAAGAAATCCATTGAACTTAGCTCACAGATGAGTTTGGGCACGATTTCGCATGACCCAACTTGGCCCTGTAAAGTGCCCAACAATTTGTTGCTGAAAGTTTGCCTAGTTTCCACACAATTTTCAATTATTAATAAGTGGCTAAATTTTTTACTACCAAAATTTCTTAATCTTTGTGTTCCAATTTTAGTTTCTCATTTATGACTCACTTTATATTTCAATATTTAACCCATACTTTTTAATAACGAATTTCGATGATATAACCAACATACAATAGATATGAGACAAAAGATGACAAATGATTTGTACTACTCATTTATCATTGTGTTAATACATGTTAGATAATGTGAACCTGATAACTACTAAACATTATTAATTAACCAATAATATATATAGTTCTAATATTATGAGACTGTGCTCCTCATTTATCTTTGTTTAAATACATGTTGGATAGTGTCGATCCTAATATTACTCATATATGGTTGGGACAACTATCTTTTTATCTCGTTTATAAATCTTTTTTATTATAATATAACATCAATGACTATGGACATGAATTTTACTTTTGGAATAAATCTCATATCTTTATGTGTGCATCTGATTTTTGCATTAAGATTACAACTTTCACACTGTTAAAACTCACAATTGTCTAAAAAAAATATTTAATAATCAGTCCTAGTTATGGTAAGGTATTGCAAAGCTCCAACTAGGCTGTGATAGAGAGATGGTTGAGAAAATGGGATAAGTATCTCAGAAGGAGGTGAAGAATTGGTAGCCATGGGAGAAGAGTAAGATTCACAGTTGGACATTCTTGCTTTAGCAAAAATTTCTAAAGCATACTTATGTTGAGACAGAAATAAGAAATATTTCATAACTCTTTCATGGAGAAAACAGAGCGCATATGCCTAATAAGAGTTGCAATTTGAGCTAAATCATTGCCAAAAATAAAAATCTCATCCATATAGACTAGCAATAGTCTTCTTCAAAAACACCATGAAAAAAGGCATTGGAAATGTCCAATTATTTTATTTGCCAATTTTAATGAAGAGCAAGACTAAGAAACACTCTAATGGTGGGATGCTTAGCCATTGGGTTGAATGTTTCATGATATGCCTTCCTTTTGCAAATAACCCTTAGCAACAAGACAAGCCTTATGATGAGTACTTGAACCATCAGAATTCTTCTTAAGACGAAACACCCACTTACAACCAATGGCTTGCTTATCGGATAGAAAAGGAACTAAAATCCAAGTCTTTTGCTTTTGTAAAGCTTGATATTCCTCATTCATGGCTGCAAGCCAAGCTGGAGTTTTAATATCCTCATAAAAGGAATTGGATTCCACCAGAGCAAGATCAAGAGAAGAAGAAGAAGAAGAAGAATGAGAAGGAGTATGAGCAACCATAAGAGACTGCATTTAAATCTAGTGATCATAGGATGATTATTGCAGTTAAAGCATTGGGAAAATAAAAAGAATTGAGATCAATAACTAGAGATTCAAAGGGAATTCCAAAACTTCAAAAGAATTGACTAGGAAAATATATGGTAATGGGACTAGAGATGAAATAGGAGATAGAATAGTAGAAAAGGGCTATAGTAAGAGCTACAGTAGTAGGCCTAGAGGAGTGGAAACGATTGGAACAGGTGAAACAAGTGAATTTGGTGGAGAAGCTATGGGACTAGGACAAGAAGATTGACATATGAGGGCTTAGATGAAAAAAGAAGGATTTGACCAAAAGAATGAATGAAGCTAAGGAAGAGTAGGAGTAGGCAAGGGCGAAATAAAAGGTTGAGGAACTAAGGGAAACAAAGTTTCATAAAAAACAACATAGTGCGACAAATAGAGTTTACTTGTCAGAGGATCAAGACATTTGTAGCCTTTAACAGATGGATGATAGCCAATGAAAACACAAGGTAAGGAACTAGGTTGAAGCTTATGAGAATTATAGGGCTTAATCGAAGGAAAACAACTATAACCAAAACTTTTAAGAAAATGAAAATCAGGGGATAGGTGAAACAATATTTCAAAGGGAGTTTTATTTTGCAACTTGGAACTAGGCAATCTAATTATCAAAAATACAAAGGTAACTAATGCATCAAACTAGTAAGAGAAAACAAGAGCTAATTGGTGGAGAAGAGCAATGGTAGTAATGATAAGATGCCTATGCTTTCTTTCAGCAAACTCCATTTTAAGAAGGTGTATGAGAACATAAAAACTAATGCCAAATGCCATGCTTCTTAAGATACAACTCAAAGTAATTTATTGTGAACTCACTACTACCATCAGTACAAAAAATCTTAAGCCTTGTTTCGAGTTGATTTTCAACAAACACTACAAATTCTTAAAACTGAGAGAAAACTTCACTCTTACAAATCCAAATGAACTTTAGTCATCTATAAAGAGAACATAGTATTTAAAGCCAAAAATAAATGAAGAAAAAGGTCCCCAAACATCACTACAAATGAGGGACAACGATTTATTTACTGTAGAATTAGACAAATTGAAAGGAAGTCTGTGGCTTTTGGCCATAGCACAATGAGTGCACAGATGCATATTACTAGTAGTAGAAGTAGGTAAATGAAAATTCTTCAGGAAAAATTAAAACTTCTGTATTAAGGGATGACCTAGCATGTGGTGCCATGTGTTAGTAGAAATGGGAGCAGCAAGTTATGCAGTTAGAGAAGTCAAAAAAGACTGCTGAGTTGGTTTATTAGAACATAGGGCTGAAGGTAATTGGTAGAGACCTTGAGTATGAACACCTTTATAAAGAGGTGTCTTGATACTCTTGTCCTAAATAACAAAACACTTATCATCAAATGTGATAGTACAATTATTATCAAAGGCTAGTTAATGAACAGAAAGTAGATTGGAAGAAATAGAGGGCACATGAAGAATGTTGTTAAGCTTGAAAGCAAAAGGAGTAAGAAGAATACCTTGGCATGTGTGTTGAATAGGAATTGAACTACCATTACCAACAATTGACACTTCCTTCTCTTTTAGAGGACTTAACTCACCAATGGACTTAATTGGTTAAAGAATGGAAGGGTAATTAAAATGAGTAACTAAAAGTTGAAACTAAAATTGTGCAAAGATAAGAATTTGGTTGTGTTTTGGTGTGTTCAATCGGACGTTAATTGAACACAAGGAAAATTGGGGCATTTCATACTCAAAGTGATGAAATGTGCCAAGTTTCCTAAGTCTCCATTGCCCTTGATCATGCATGATAGGGTGATGGTTTTTGGTCTTGTTTGTGCATTTATTAAACTTGTACATCTTAGTGCCTTAGCCATCATGCAATAAAGTTGCTTGAATTGATGGTTTGAGGACCAAGTGTATCACTTCATTGAGATGTTTTGATGATAAAGAGGGATACACAGTATAACAACCTGTGAGAATACCATTTCTTTGCCCTGTTTGCTCTGTGTTGCAGCAAGGAATGGTGCATCATCAGTGGCTTGCCGGGCACTATTTACGGCTGCAGGCCATCAATGTTGGACGACAACCCCCTATTGGTGGCCGGCTGGCCACCACTTCTGGCCTACCGGCCACCAGTGAATGTTGAGCAGAATGTTTGTAAAGCAGAGCAGAGTTGATCTGGAAAAGAAAAAACCAGTCCAAGGATTGTGCAACAAAGGCTTTCGAGAGCAAACAATGGACATTTTTCGGGTGGAAACCGAGCACGCATGGGCCTCCCTGGCTTCCCGGGACTAGTTAATTAGTTTAATTAGCGATTAGTCATTTATTTGTTGTACTTAATTAGTTATAACTAATTAGTAAAGTGTTGTACCTAGTATCCATATTGTAATTAATTAGTTGTAGCTAATTAGTTTGTTTTGTGCTTATTTAATTAGTTTAGATTGTTTAATTAAATTAGTTTATGTTGTAAATATTTAATTAGCTTAGCCTAGTTAAATTATTTAATTGTTGTACTTAAATAATTAGCTTAGGGTAGTTAATTATTCAAGTTTTGTAATAATTAGTTAAGTAGTTTAGCTTAGCTAGTTTATTCATTCGAACCCTTCTGTGCGGGGGCATCAATGTTGTAATAATGTGTATGTCTCCCAACTCCACGTCTTTCGCCCTTTTATTTATCCGCTTTTGATGGTTAGATTAGGGGCATCACGTTTCAATTAGCATATCAGATGTTTACATCCATTCATTTGTATTGCATGCATTGAGGCTCGGTTCATCATTCAAACTTGCATTGTCGTTTATTACCTCGTTGAATATGTGTTTAAACGCATGCTATGAAATTGTTGCAAATAATATGTTAAGTAGTCGAGTCTATTTTAGTTGCATTATTGCATGCGTTGCATTAGCCATCTTGTATAGTTAGGTATCATGCATATTTTTCTAACTCTTTTGTTTTATCTTAGCTTGGAGTACTAGATGAGTTTTTAGTGCTTTAGCATACTTGCATGACTGTGAGTGACTGCCATGACTAGCATGCTTGCCATGAGGCTAAGTGCTTACCTGTTAAAGTGCTTGAAAGCCTGTGGATGAAGACTTGTTGCTTGAATTGGAACGATTCAATGAATGTACGTTTAAGCCCACTTTGTTAAGTGGCAAATTCACAAACTTTAAGCCCATTCTATCAAGTGGCAAATTCTAAAGCTTGAAGCCCACTTTGTCAAGTGACAAATTCAAACCTTTTTCGTAAAACAAACATGAAATTGAATTGTTCCAATTTGAGCAAACTAGTCTATAATTGTGTGTGCGCATCACATAGTGAATGCTAGCCTAATAAACCGGAACAAGAGCATATAATGTACATAAGAATCATATCATGATTAGTAGAGGCCGATCTTTGATCGGGCGAGCGGGGGTGCTCAATTCATGACCTTCCCCTCTCGTACCTAAGTTCCCGAGCCGAGACAACCTTGGTGATGACGGACACGTGGCCTTTGGCACGAGTCATGGGTTTCCTAAATTTTTCCAAAATAAAATATTTAGGTGGCGACTCTGTATCTAGCAAAACATTCCATTTTTTGGCATTTTTTTATTCAAAATCAGTTTTCCAAAAAGATTTGCCGCATTTGGACTCTTTGGTGTTTATCAATTTCACATTGCACTTGTGAGTTTAGATTCAGAACTGCGGGAGTCCGAACTATAGGGCTTCTTGTTCTTCCGAAATCGAGTGCGAAAAAGTCGAGCTACAATAGTTATATTTAACTTTAATTATTTTCTGATGATATGTAATGATCGGTTTTCAGAAATGCTATGTTTTGTAAGAATGAATGATTATCCAAGTTCCTAAAATGTATTCGTCGC
>JAPPVO010008130.1:0-34389 GCA_030407325.1 Camellia japonica | reverse complement strand
AGGTTTCATTCCCATATCATTTAAATTGTGATCAACACTGAGTTTGCGGGGTATTCCCTCTCAAACACAGGATTTATAGTCATTTTCTCCTCATATCTTTCTTGGAGTGTGGGAGGTCTATAAAATGATATAGGTTCATTTACATTTGCATGTTTTTAGCTTTATTCACTTAAGTCTCCTCTCTAACCCTTCTTGATTGGCTGGGCTTGATGTTAGCCTTCTCAAACAAAGCCAACAAGTCATCTACCATCACTTGGTTCTCATATACAGATATAGAGCCAATTGCTTGTTGAGTATGCAGTAGAAGAGTCTGTCTTGGATTAGTAGGAGGACAACTAGATTTGCCAGTTTTGGCCATATTTTGGCCATTTTCTTGATCTATTTCCTGTCTGGCCACTGAATGGCCATCACCTAGGTTGTCCTGCACTCTTTCAAGTCCACTATTCAACTCTTCTCCATCTTCAACCCCTTTCTTAGGGTCTTCAAAGACTTCGTGTTGTTTTTTTCCTAGCCATCACTCCAAATTAAATAGGTCCCACTGGGCGTGCCAAAATATGTTAGTAAAAATCTGGTTTGGGTCAAATCAACAAAAGAGATTCGATAGAGAAACCAAACTTTCACAAACAACAACAGATTAGACAATTATGGTTAGTGTTCTATACCTTGATAGTTTCAAAGGCTTCTTTGGAGGCTATAATGTAAAGAAACAAGTATAAATAAATTGAAATTTAATTGAAGAGCAAGTAAACTTGTTACTTAATTACAAGAACTAAATTACAAGTTTAAAATGCATAACAATCGACAGAGGAAAACTTGGCCATAGAGGCTGAATTACAAACAAACTACTCCTAAGTACAAAAGCTACTTCTAATTAAGTTATGTTACTCCTAATTTCACATGGGTTGTGAATTTTGTTAATCATCTACCTTCCTTCGAATTTTCAGTCTTTATACTTATGTTGACATGTGTCCCATCTTGGAGAACGTTGCTTCCACTTCTTGCATAACTACCCATGATCTCTATAACTACTTGTAACTGCTTCTTTGCTGCAACCTCCTCTATCTTTTGCAAACGAACCACGTGCCCTACATCACTTACATGCCTAACTTCATGGCTTGACTTCTGGACCACGTTTGGCCACATCCCACTGCACTATCAGATGAATTGACAGGAGAAACTGCTTTTGCCACCTTTGTTCCTTTAATTGTTTCATTCTTGTCACATATTCTGCATTCTGAGACCCACATCCCACTAAAACTCATGGTCTTCACTCCTAACATTCACTGGATCAGCTCTTTGTATTTTGTTACGCTTGTTCGATAGAGAAAATAATTTTTAGTGCCAACACAACTAGTGATTACTTAAAATTGGATTACACTTAATTAAACATTATCAAATGACTTAATTTGTGTTTAGTGTATGTCTCCTCATGGTGTTCTCATTTATGCTGTGTTTGGTTTGAGGATTTATGGAGGGATTTGGAAAAGGAAAGAGAAAAGGTGCGTGAAACTATATGAAATATAGACATGTTTTATTCACATTTCACCAACCTTTTCCATTTCCCTTTCCAAATTTCTCCCCAAATCCCCCAACCAAACACAACATTAGTGTTTTAGTTGGGCCCAATGTGATTGGAATTGTATGTAATTGCAATCACGTGTAATATGTACCTTAACCAGCCCATTCCTTCCTAGCCCAGCCCAATTATATTAGGGTTTTAGTAAGTGGTTTGGGCTAGAAAGATTGGACTTTGAGACTGATTATAATTTGGGCCGAGTCTATTTTCATATGTTTTTTTTGTTACAGGTCTATTTTCATATTTTGTTTGAGCAGAAGAAAGAAAAGAAAAAAGAAGAGGTAAGAAAATAAAATAAAACTTCTGCTCTTTATTACTCGGATTAACAAAATAAATATATATTATTTAAAATAAATTATATTTTTATTCAATTACCCATGTTACAAAAATCCAAAATGCAAACATAAGCTAAAGAGGTGTAGGTATATAATTCGGAGGTTTTGTAATCTAGTGGTGATGTACATGTAATGTGTGTGCAACTTAAAAAAAATTATAATATTTATTTGTAATTTTAATAGCTTTTGGTGTCTACTTTATTATTTATAATTTTTTTTTATTTTATTTGCTTAACCAAATTTAAAATTATATTCGTAGATAATTTTTTAAGGTATCCTATCTCTTTTTTCTTTTTCTTTTTTTTAGCTTTTTTTTTTAATTTAATATTTTTTAGAATTTTATTATTATCTACAAATAATAAACTATTAATCAATAAATATAAAAAATAAAAAAATAAATTGAACCTTATAAGCTATAACAAACAAATTTAAAATTTTGATTTATCTTCAATTATTTTTGTAATTTCATTTTTTAATTTTTTTAGGAACAATCCTAATATTTTTGTTATAAAGATCATAAAAAAAATTATATATATATTTTTTTAATATCTTTTGATGTCTTCCTTATTATTTATTAATTATTTGCTTATCTCCTCACACACCGTGTAGAAACATTGTCAGCAAATCCTTACAAATAGAAACTTTACTCCCACATAATAGATTTCACCAATATACAAAATAAGAAGTGATTTTAAAATTGTATAGCAGTTTGAGAGACAAACATGAAAAAGTAGGAATGTAGAAGTGATTGGTTATGATTGGTTTATTGAGTTCCTATAATGTCACATGGTAAAAGTTTCAAGAAATCAAGTTAAAAACTAATTTTATATAATAGTATAGATAGATAATATAAAAAAATAATAAAAAAAAAAATAAATACCTTTTTTTACTAAACAATTAAAAAATTTATACTAAAAAAAAACCAAATAAATAAACAAACACTAATAGAACTGAGAGGGTAATTTATATTTGTATTGGGCCGAGCTGGGTAAATTGGGCCGAGCTAAGTAATGGGCCGTTTTGGACCGCACTACTAAGGGCTGAGTAAAAGGCGATGTAAGTTATTCCGGTTTGGAGAAGTGGTTTTTGTGTTAGACCGGTCGCTACCATGGTAGTTAGTTCGGTCGCATAAGCCTTATTTCTATTTCGGCTGGGAGAAGTATTTTGGAGAGTTCGGTCTTCGTTTGGTAGTTCGGTCATAGTATATGGAGACCGAGGTGTGCTGAGTCCTTAAGAAGCCTTGGTTCAGTAGATAGTTCGGCTCGTCTCTCTTATGGTTAGCTCGGTCTTAGTAAGGAAAAGCCGAGGTAAGAGAACGGAAGGTTAGGGCCGGAGTAGTGGCCACTTCGGTCATATAAGAATTCGGCCATGGTAAAACCATCTCACTTGGTTTAAGCTGTGAGGGGGGTGTTGGAAGATAAGCATTATCTTCCAGGAGTATGAGTCCTAGGAGGACTCTACATGGAGGAGTAAGAGTCCTACCAGGATTGTGCTACGCGAAACCTATATAAGCTCACCAATATCACCTTGGAGAGGTAATGCAATTTTGCTTTCTAAGTATACAGAGCTTTTGCCTATCTGCCTTGCTTACTGACTTAGGCATCGGAGAGGTCTCCGGCGTACACCCGCTGGCTAGCTCACGTTTGTATTTTCAGGTGACAAAGCGACGTCGTACGGAGGAACGCAGACTTGATCAACAGGATTATACGAGAAGGTATATTTCTTTCCCGTACAATTGGCGCCGTCTGTGGGAATACAGACAAGAACAACCTCTTGATCAAGCTTTCCGTCGAACATCAATGGCGAACAACGAAGAGTTACCTCAGTCCGTCGTCGACGGACAAACTCCAGATGAGGGTGCAAGGCGAGAAGGCCTACCCTCGGTCGCTCCCATGGCGGATCTGGAGCCACAAAGACACAACTCCAGGAGGGATGCGAGGGGTCGAAGGCGAAATAATAGCCCTCATCCCTCTCGTTCGCAGAGCCCAGAAAGGCAAAGGCGCAGAGTTGATCCTCAAATTTTGGAGGATCGCGTCAGAGAACAAGACGAATTGATCCGTAAGATGGCGGCAGACATGGAGTCTCTGAAACGCCAGATGAAAGGAAAAGCAGTGGCGACAGGAGAGGGGCGCAACAACAAAACGCCCCTCGCCACTCAGAGGGTCGTAGTAGGAATTCTACACCCTCTCAACCAGAGAACAGAAGCCTAAGGACAGGCGATACGCAATCCAAATCTTCCAGGACTCGTCACTCCAAGTCTGAGAGGACGAGGTCTGAAAGGTCGTACATTGAGGGAAGCACCTATTGGCCCCCACATACGCATCAGACGAGGTCTAGACAGACGGAATTACCCAGATCGTCCGACCTACGATCCATGCTAGAAGAGAAGGCACGATGGAAGGAGGATACCAGAGCGCGCGATCCACACAGGGTTCCTGCCTCGCAGCGGTTGGCTCCTCGGACGCATGGAAGCGTCGAGGTTGGAATGCCAATGCCGCGCCCGGCATACGAACCAACAGACAAGGCATTGGCGAGGCTGCAGACCTCACCATTTGTCCCGGCAATAGAGAACGCGCCTCTTCCGTCAGGCTTCCTACAGCCTAAATTCACAACGTATGAGGGGAAGATGGACCCCTACACGCACTTGAGCCACTTTCGCCAGGTTATGGCTGTATACCGGCGGAACGAGGCCTTGATGTGCATCCTATTCCCTTCAAGCCTCGGCGACCTAGGCTTGACTTGGTTTGAAAAGCTTCCAGAGGGCAGCATAGCCTCCTGGGCGCAATTGGCAGAGGCGTTTGTGACTCGGTTCAGAACAAACACAAAAACCCCGGTGGAGGTCGACCAGTTACTCTCCATCGACATGGGCGACAAGGAGACCCTGAGGTCATATAACAGTCGCTACTGGGAGACATTCAACCAGATTGGGGACTGCCCAACTAATCTCGCCATTGCGCAATACAAAAGAGGCCTTCTAGTCGGGAACAGACTGAGGGACTCTATCACCATGACACCGCTCCTCACCATGGAGGCCCTGATGGAGAGAGTGCATCAGCACATCAGGGTAGAAGAGGATGGCGCACGTGCCAAAGCAAAAACTGGCGCGACCACGACACCAGAGAAGAAAACCTCAGCAAAGGTCAATACGGTAGATCGCCAAAACCGAAACGGACGAGGCAGGAGGAACAATGGCGAAGACCAGGACAAGAGGTGGTTGAGAGTCCGCACCGCCATTACCACGGTATTTAAGAAACCGATCTACCGTATACTTAGTGAGATACGAGACGAGCCCTTCGTCAAGTGGCCAGCCAAGCTAGGCGAGGCACAGAAGGATTATGATAACAGATCCAGGTGCACCTTCCACAAAGAAAAGGCGCACCGCACTGAGAATTGCACGCCATTGAGGCAGCATCTGGAAGAGTTGGTGGCAGCGGGCCACCTGGACAAATACATAGAGGGAGGGGCACAGCCAGCTCCTCAGGACCAGAATATGCCCAATGGAATGCCAGTCGACGCCCCACCTCAAGGCGTTATTAACGTAATACATGGAGTCTTTGAACCTGAGCGTGTATGCGAGCTCAGAGGTTCAATTAAAAAGGCTGAGCACTTAAGGGAGGTGCTAAGTGCCCAACCGGTTGTTAAGAAGGGGAAGACAGAGGCCACAAATGTCATGTCTTTTTCGGATAAAGACTTGGCAAGGATTTATTGCCCCCACAACGATGCCCTGGTCGTCACTCTCCGAGTCAAGGATTTTGACGTCAAGCGGATTCTGATTGACCAAGGTAGTTCATGTAAAATCATGTACTATGAAACCTTCAAGCAACTGAAGCTTCAAGACAAGGACTTAGCCCCTGCCGTATCCCCTTTGATTGGATTCAACTCTATGCCAGAATGGCCCGTCGGCAAAATTATTCTCCCAGTCAAGGCAGGAAGTGTGACAAAACAAGTGGAGTTCTGGGTGTTGAAGGTCCCCTCCACTTACAACATTATCTTGGGCAGAACATGGCTGCACGCCATGCGCTCGGTGGCGTCCTCCTACCACCAGGTGATGCGGTTTCCCAACGACACCGGCGTAATAGAAGAAGTTTATGGGGATCAAATCATGTCGAAGCAGTGCTTTGTAACAGTGAACGGCAGCCGCGCTGCCAAAGGATATGTTCATTCGGTGGAAGAACCAGAGAGTAATGAACTATTCGCGGATGTTGGCAAAGCGGCTAGTCAGAAAGCAGTGGAGGACTTGGTGGAAGTCAGGATAGATGAGAAGAACCCGGATAAGTTCTTCTTACTTGGCTCGTCGTTGTCCAGCACTGAGAGATTGGAAGTCTTGGAATTCCTGACCTCCAACATCGAAGTGTTCGCCTGGACCCCATACGACATGCCAGGCATCGATCCCAACTTCATCTGCCACCAACTCAATGTCCACCCTTCCGCCAGACCGATCATTCAACGCACCCGCAGATCGGCACTCCACCACGCCGAAATAGTGGCGGAAGAAGTAGGAAACCTGCTAGAAGCAGGGGCAATCAGAGAGGTGCACTACCCAAGATGGATCTCCAACACCGTCGTAGTGCCAAAGAAGAATGGCAAGTGGCGTGTCTGCGTCGACTACAAAACGGTCAATAAGGCGTGCCCAAAAGATAGCTTCCCCTTGCCTCGGATAGATCAATTGGTGGACCTAACGGCGGGGCACAACCGACTTAGTTTCCTGGATGCGTACAGAGGCTACCACCAAATCGCCATGCATGAACCAGATCAGGAAGTGACATCGTTTACAACTCCAAGGGGACTATACTGCTACAAGGTCATGCCCTTTGGGCTAAAGAACGCGGGGGCGACATTCCAGAGAATGGTCACCAAGATGTTTGAACCGTTGTTAGGCAGAACAATGGAGGCCTACATCGACGATATGGTGGTCAAGAGCAAGGACAAGAATGACCACCTCAAGGACCTAAGTGAGATGTTTGAGATCCTGAAGAAGCATAAGTTACGCCTCAACACGTCGAAGTGTGCATTCGGAGTAGGATCTGGCAAATTCCTAGGCTTCTTGGTGACCAACCGAGGTACAGAAGCAGACCCTTCTCAGATCAAGGCGATACAAGATCTGGAGAGACCAAACTCCGTAAAGGAAGTACAGCATCTCACTGGCATGGCGGCGGCACTCAATCGATTCATAAGCCGGTCATCAGACAGGCTATGACCATTCTTCCATGCACTGAAGGCTAAGTTTGAATGGGACGAAGAGTGCGACCGCGCCTTGGAAAGCCTAAAAGAATACATGTCTTCTCCACCATTACTTGTAACACCAATCCCTGGAGAAGAACTCTTCTTATATTTGGCAGTATCGCAGCATGCAATTAGTGCAGTGCTGGTCCGCGCAGAAGGAATCCAACACTTGCCCATCTACTATGTCAGCAAGACATTACTGGGCGCCGAAACAAGGTACTTGCCACTAGAGAAACTGGCGTTGGCCTTGATGATGGCTTCAAGAAAATTATCGCATTACTTTCACACCCACACCATAGTTGTTCTCACAGCCTTCCCACTCAAGGCGGTATTTGAAAGGGCGAACTTTTCTGGGCGAATTCTGAAGTGGGCAGTAGAATTGGGACAGTACGACATCAAGTTCCAACCTAGAACCGCAATAAAGGCTCAAGCACTAGCAGATTTTGTCGCAGAGTTCACCCCTGGAAGTCATCACATCTGCCCAGTCGACCTGACTGAAACAGCCGAACTAGAGATGGAAGTTGACGTCGGAATAACGCAACCCTAGTATTGGTTACTCAGTCAGGTCCCATGGCGGACCAGAGCAATGAAAGGGAGGAAGAAGTGAAACATGTGCTACACCAAGTCAGGACTCACCGACAAACAAAGACTTGGTGCAAACAGAGAACAAGGAGCAGATGGCAAGCATCGACTCTGAAGAAGCCACCAGCAACGTGGAAGATCCCAAGGCATCATCGATCCCTCCACCTGCTGGAAGTTGTTCGTTGGAGAGATGTGGCAGCTCTTCGTGGATGGAGTATCCAATAGGCATGAAGCAGGACTTGGCATAGTCCTCATCTCTTCAGACGGCCTAGTAGTAGAGCAGGCAATCAACTTGGGCTTCCCAGCATCAAATAATGAAACAGAGTATGAAGCGCTTCTAGCAGGTCTCAAGTCGGCATTATACATGAAGGCCACCGAACTAATGGTTTACAGCGACTCGCAGGTGGTGGTGAACCAAATATCCGGCGACTATGAGGCAAAGGATGATAGGATGGCCAAGTATCAAGACTTGGTCAGAACAGAGATAAAGAAGTTCGAAGTAGTGAGGATAGAACAGATCGGCAGAGAGGAAAACAGCAGAGCAGACGAACTCGCAGGCTTCGCCTCAATGGCAGACACCTCCGTTCCTCACCCACTATTAATCGACTATCTGCCTAGACCAAGCATTGAAGACTCAGAAGCTGAAGAGGTATGTTGTGCAGAGTTAGGTCCTTCTTGGATGGATCCCATCATACTATTCCTAAAGGACGGCATCCTCCCAGAAGAGAAGAAAGAAGCCAACAGAATAAGAGCAAAGTCGCAACGATTTTGGCTCTCTCCATCCTTGGCATTATACAAGAAGTCGTTCTCAGGACCTTACTTAAAGTGCGTTCACCCCAGCAAGGTGGAAGCGTTCCTGTTCGAAATACATGAGGGGGTATGTGGCAGCCATCAAGGAGGAAGATCGTTGGTATACCGAGCTATTTCACAAGGATACTAGTGGCCATACATGCAAGCAGATTTAGAGAAGTATGTCAAAAAATGCGAAAAGTGCCAGAAGTTTGCGCACCAAATACACCAACCTGCCAGAGAACTACTACCATTAACTAGCCCGTGGCCTTTCGCAATGTGGGGCTTAGACATAGTAGGTCCACTTCCAACAGCACCAGGCAACAGGAAGTTCTTTCTTGCGGCAACAGACTACTTCACAAAGTGGGTGGAAGCAGAAGCCTTGGCGTCAATCAAGGAAAAATATGTGAAGAAGTTTGTTTGGCAGAACATCATTACTCGCTTTGGCATACCAAAAGCACTGATTTCAGACAACGGCACTCAATTCGACGGCAGAATTTTCAGAGGCTTTTGCGAAGAATACAAGATAGAATTCTACAATTCTACACCGGCGTATCCCCAAGCAAACGGTCAAGCCGAGGCGTCAAACAAGGTAGTTTTGGACGGCTTGAAGAAAAGGTTGGAGAAAGCCAAAGGCAAGTGGGCAGAAGAGCTCCCTCATGTTTTATGGGCTTATCGCACCACACCACGGTGGTCAACGGGAGAAACTCCATTCTCCTTAGCTTATGGCATGGAAGCGGTCATCCCATTAGAAGTCGGACTCCCCACAATTCGGAGCGAAAATTTTGATCCAGACTTAAATGGCGAAGCTATAGCATTGGAACTTGACCTTGCGGAAGAAAGAAGAGACAGAGTATTGGTTCACATCGCCTCCTACCAACAAGAACTATCTCGGAAGTATAACAAAACTGTGCATCCAAGGCAATTCAAGATCGGCGATTGGGTACTTCGCAAAGTTATGGGCAACACATTGGTCCCAGGAGACGGCAAGTTAGGGCCTAACTGGGAAGGTCCTTACAAAGTGGTCGGATTAGCAGGAAAAGGGGCATACCACTTGGAAGATGAGGACGGCAAAGCAATTCCTATGCCATGGAACACTGCCAATCTTAAGTTATTTTACTTTTAGCTTTTTCTTTTCTCTCTTTAAGTATATGTAATTTTTCACTTCATTAATAAAACAAATCGATTCTTTTTTTAGCACATTGGTTTTAGTAGAAAGTAGCTCTAGTAAGTTAGCAGCATTATAAACATAGTTGGCCAGAATAACCAACTATGACCCCTCCTAAGCCCAGAATCAGGATTCAGGCTGCAGGACGTTTGGTCGGAATAACCAAACACTTCATTCTAAGTTGGCTGGAAAAATCGACTTAGAGGTTGGCTGGATTAAACCAACACTCTGTACTCTTCAGCCGAAGTAAGTTTATGGCTGAAGAGTGGTTGGCTGGATTAAACCAACTCTTTGTACTCTTTAGCCGAAGTAAGTTTATGGCTGAAGAGTGGTTGGCTGGATTAAACCAACTCTTATTACTCTTCAGCCGAAGTAAGCTATATCAGCTGAAGAGTGGTTGGCTGGATTAGACCAACTCTTTGTACTCTTCAGCCGAAGTAAGTTTATGGCTGAAGAGTGGTTGGCTGGATTAAACCAACTCTTTGTACTCTTCAGCCGAAGTAAGTTTATGGCTGAAGAGTGGTTGGCTGGATTAAACCAACTCTTTGTACTCTTTAGCCGAAGTAAGTTTATGGCTGAAGAGTGGTTGGCTGGATTAAACCAACTCTTATTACTCTTCAGCCGAAGTAAGCTATATCGGCTGAAGAGTGGTTGGCTGGATTAAACCAACTCTTGTTACTCTTCAGCCGAAGTAAGCTATATCGGCTGAAGAGTGGTTGGCTGGATTAAACCAACTCTTGTTACTCTTCAGCCGAAGTAAGTTATATCGGCTGAAGATTGGTTGGCTGGATTAAACCAACTCTTTGTACTCTGCAGCCGAAGTAAGATATATCGGCTAAAGAGTGGTTGGCTAGTGAGTTAGATAGCTAACCGAGATCACAGTTGGGCAAACAAAGGTATTGAACATTCATTACAAATGCACGCATACAAGAACAGAACCGGAGTACGTGTTGAAGAACATTTTTTCATTAAAATCAAAAGCAAGTACAAGTGGAGGGGCCGTAGCCCGGTTACAGATTTGAGACAAAAGAAAGAAAAAAGACAATCAACGTAAGAGATCTTCAAATTCAGCGTCAAAGTCATCAACAGCATCTGTGCGGAGTCCGGTGTTGGTAGGGGATACGGTCTGAGCTGGGAGTCCGGTTGCAGCAAGCACATCGGTTCCAGTTGGCTGCGCATCAGTAAGACCCTCAACAACCGGCTCCAACCGAACTGTTTGCTCGTTCGGTCGATCATTGATGGCCGGAGTGTCCGTCGATTCATCCTCATCATCTTCTTCGTCATTAGATGACCCCAGAAATTGCTTCTGGAGATCGTCAGCATAGTCTTTCAGTGAGGCCAGAATGAAGTACTCGGGAGCGTGGTAGACCTCGGTTTCAGGTCCACAACCGAGCTTCTCTACTGCACTCCTCCAGCCACACTTGAAGAATAAATCTTTAGCTGCTTCGCATTGCTGTGAGTAAGCAACTTCGGCTTCCTTGTAACCTTCTTTGGAAGCCTCCTCAACCTTCTGCTTCAGGTCTGTTATTTCGACATCCTTTTTGGTTTCAAGTTGCGCCATCTCCCACAAATATTTGTCTTTCACTTCGGTTACGGCGCGCTGTTTATCGCCGTTGGCCGAGGCAACTAGTCCGGTGAGACGAGCTACCTCGGCCTCCAGTTCGGCCGACCTCTGCTTAGACAGTGATAGCTCGGCAGTCCTGGCTTCGGCTTCCCTCATTGCGTGCCTTGTTGTTTTTCGGAGTTCCATCACCTGCCTGTGGGCGATGGTGTTCTTCTGAATGGCCTGCAAAAGAATAGTTCCTTATTAGCCGAGCTGAGAGTTGGAAAGAATTAGACTGATCAAAAGAGGACAGTGCTACTTACCAGGATCATGGACTTAGTGGATGACCGGATGGCCTTCAGCTCGGTATTTAATTGCTTGCTGTGGTGCTCCATGTCTTTGGGAAGACACACACCCCTGCCCAGGTTGAAGGCCAGCAAGTGATCCTTCTCAGCAACAACCGAGTCGCTGTCTTGGATATCTCGGTTGTTGAAGACGAAGGGTGGAGCCCATTTGTTGGAATCAGCCCGGTCTGCTTGCTCCGGTTGGGGGCTCGGTACGAGGCTGGGTTGGGGGCTCGGTGGAAGGATGGTGTCATCTTCGTCAACCAAACGCTGCTCGGTCTCGGTAGTCCAGGCGCGCTTAGCTCGGCGAGAAGAGGATGGCTGTTGAGTTGGGAGAGCCACCACGGCTTCAGTTGTTTGGCCGGTTTGTGGCACCTCGGCCCTAGTTGTTGCGGTTAGCAGGGCCTTCAATTTGTTTTTCTTCGCCATTTCCTGTTCGGCTGTGAGGGGTACTAGGTTTATCTCGGGCAAGGTGGGGTCCGGTTCCGGTGCTTCCTCGAGTAGAAAGTCGGTCACCCTCGCTTTTCGGCGACCGCTGTAACGGTAGGTCGTCTCGAAATCAAGAAGTTTTGCCCAACTCCTTTCTTTAACCTTGAGTGCGGCACGGAGTACTACAAGGTTAGGATAGTTGTAGTTGGAGAGGAGATGAGCCTTATCTGCAAAAGGAGACAAGTGTTAGTCCGGTTCGGTATGAGAATCAAGTTAAAAGAAAAGGAGTGATAGAAACCGAAGTCTGTATACCGGGCTCCCCTTTTTTCCAATTTATTCTTCGGCCTGGGATTCGGGCTTGGAAGTCCTCAAAATTCCCGGACACCCAAAAGAAGTCATCGTCGTTGACATCTTTATCCGGTGTGTGTTTTATGATTTTTTCTCGGCCACGGCGTACCCTTAAGTAGTAGCACCAGCCTTCGTTTTTGGATCCTATTGAGTATTGATGGAATAGCTCGGCTAGACCGAGTTTGAGACCGTTTTGGTGGTTCAGTGCGGCTATTCCCATTATTATGCGGTATGTATTGGTGGAAAGCTGGGTAGGGCAGAGTCTGGTCTGTCTGAGGAATTCACAGAGCAATGGCTGGACTGGGAATCTAAGTCCGGTCTCAATTATTGACTGGAGGGTGAAAGGGACGAAGCCTTCCTTACCCCAGGGGTCTACACCTTGTTCGGCCAGGGTGAGGTTTACATCGGTTGGTATGTGGTAGTCTTTCCGGAATTCGGCTAGACCTCCAGGGGTTTCTACCAAAAATTTGTATTTCCCCATTTATTATATAAGTTAAAATAATTTATCTCGGTTGGAAGAGTGTGCTCGGTAGCTCGGTTGAGCGCGCAGAAGTGTCTGGGCAACCTAAGTCTGCAAAGTGGAAAAGCAAGGTGTTAAGCACAGATCATAGACCGTGCTACAAAAATAGAGGGAGAAAAGACAAGTCCTGCTTCGGTTGCACACTACAGGATCGCTCGGTCTTCTTAAGGTACTTGTTATCTCGGTTCGCTAGGATGTTTGTTTCTACCTATGGTTTCTGTTACTCCGGTTATGCGTGAGGGGCAGCTTTCTGAGTTCGGTTTAGGAACTGAGAAAGCTGGCTTAGCCCCAAGGCTTAGCTCGGTCGAGGGCCTAGGGACTGTTAGTTCGGTGGGTTTTCATTTCAGCTGGTATGAATCAGTTAATGGCCTAGTGAAACTGATGTGACAGTTCTAGTTCGGCTTCAGTCTACCTGGATCTGTGTAATAAAGAACGAATTCCTAGTTCGGTTTCAGTCTACCTGGGTCTATGTGTAGTAAAAAGAAATTCCTAGTTCGGTTGGACGAGTTTTTTTTTGGGATCAAATTGCTGTTCTACTACTCATTACTTGAAGATTCATGCAGTCCTAGTGTTTTTACGAAGTTCTTCCCAGAAAACAGAGTTAAGCACGAAAAGTGTTTTGTAGAAATACACTACCATAGATTAAACAAAAGCAGGAAAAAGAAAAACAGAAACAGAGTTATGATGCTTACCTGGTAGACAAAAAGAAGAACAAGATGGAAGCAAATGGCCGCAGGATTTAAGCCCCAGAAGAGCAGGGTTGAAAAACAAATAGCAGGAGCACAGAAAGACGATAAACAGTGTGAAAATGAGGGTGAATTCAAAAATGGAAGGATGTTTTGTTTAGATAGAGAGATGAAAGGACTTCTGGTGGGAACTGTTTAATTTTTTCGGAGTACGAGGGCGGCGCGACAGCTGTGAATAGCCAATACCAACGTGCCACGTGTCATTGGAAGGACAATTGATTCAGTTTCTGCAGTTGAAGAGACTTTTGAGCCGGACAGATGGGGCCCGATGTGAACTTAGCTCGGTTGGAAAATCTAAAAGATCTTAGCTCGGCTGGAAAAGCTAAGCGGTTTTAGCTCGACTGGAAGAGCTAAAGGATGTTAGCTCGGCTGGAAGACAGGTAATCCCTATCATGCTTTGCAGATGGAATTAAGGGGCAATTGAGAGGGTAATTTATATTTGTATTGGGCCGAGCTGGGTAAATTGGGCCGAGCTAAGTAATGGGCCGTTTTGGACCGCACTACTAAGGGCTGAGTAAAAGGCGATGTAAGTTATTCCGGTTTGGAGAAGTGGTTTTTGTGTTAGACCGGTCGCTACCATGGTAGTTAGTTCAGTCGCATAAGCCTTATTTCTATTTCGGCTGGGAGAAGTATTTTGGAGAGTTCGGTCTTCGTTTGGTAGTTCGGTCATAGTATATGGAGACCGAGGTGTGCTGAGTCCTTAAGAAGCCTTGGTTCAGTAGATAGTTCGGCTCGTCTCTCTTATGGTTAGCTCGTTCTTAGTAAGGAAAAGCCGAGGTAAGAGAACGAAAGGTTAGGGCCGGAGTAGTGGCCACTTCGGTCATATAAGAATTCGGCCATAGTAAAACCATCTCACTTGGTTTAAGCTGTGAGGGGGGTGTTGGAAGATAAGCATTATCTTCCAGGAGTATGAGTCCTAGGAGGACTCTACATGGAGGAGTAAGAGTCCTACCAGGATTGTGCTACGCGAAACCTATATAAGCTCACCAATATCACCTTGGGAGAGGTAATGCAATTTTGCTTTCTGAGTATACAGAGCTTTTGCCTATCTGCCTTGCTTACTGACTTAGGCATCGGAGAGGTCTCCGGCGTACACCCGCCGGCTAGCTCACGTTTGTATTTTCAGGTGACAAAGCGACGTCGTACGGAGGAACGCAGACTTGATCAACAGAATTATACGAGAAGGTATATTTCTTTCCCGTACAAGAACATTTAGAAGGTTGGTCTTATTAGGCAACTCTTTGAGAAGTTATTAGTTCTGAACATCACAAAGTTGTAAAGCAACTTGCAAATAATAATAATAATAATAATAATATGATTTAATTGGAGTATTTTGATTTAAAGACATTTAATTTGGGTAACCATAAAGAAAGAAATTACTTAATCACAACTTCTTTTTTATTTTACAATAATAATGAACCTATTAATTCTATTTTTTTAATCAAATTTATATCCAAAAAAATTACTAAGAATGATAATTTGTAGTTTAGATTGGACTTTTATATGGTGGGAAAAGTGAAAAAGTTTTTCATAAAAATATGAGCGTAAAATTCACATCATAATGTATACATACATATATATATATTGGTTTTTTTTGTTATTTTTTCAATCAACATAGTCAACAAAATAGAAATGTGAATTTTTCATTCAAGAGTTACAAAATTTATACACGAAATAAAATAAAAAAAGGGAATGTAATCAATAAAATGAATGTAAACAATAATTAAAAGTAAACAAAACATTCGTAAACACATGTATGGTCAAAGCAAATGAGATGTGCCACCATTTTTTCTTTATTTTTTTTTTCTTAAACAATTATAAAATTCATAAAAAAATTAAAAAGTAAAAAATAAACAATCACTGAAATGTATTTTGACACTATTTTTTATTTTTTACTAAACAATTACATAATTTATACTAAAAAAATAAACAAATACTGATAGCACACTCACAGTAAAAGAAGGGTCGTGTTGTTAGGCAATCCCTTGAGAAGTTATTAGATCTAAACTGCTAATTCATAAACATAAAAAATAAACAAATAAATTGAACCTTATTAGCTATAACAAACAAATTTAAAATTATCTTTTACATATACATAATCTTATAGGTGTCTTATCTATTTTATGTTGTACATTTTAAAATCTTTTAAAGTCTCCTTATTATAGATAACTTGTTATTAATTTTTTTACTTAATCAAATTTAAAATTATGTTCTATTCGTATATAATTTCTAAAGTTCTTATATCTTTTTACTATCTTCCATAGTTTTATTTATTTATTTATTATCTCATAAGTATTCTATTTCTTTTTTATTTTTAATTTATAAATATTTTGGAATGTCCTTTTATTTTGTTTTATTTAATCAAAACTTTGAAATTATCAGCTATACCTATCATATATATATATATATATATATTTAAAAATATCATAAGTTGGAGTTTTTTTCAAAAAAAAAAAAAAAAAATTCAATTAAAGAACCCTGCATTAATCCACCAATGTTTTACGTATTTCAAACAAATAAAAAAAAGAGTTTAAGAGAAGGAGAATTGGTTCATCACAATTTTTTTATGATACATTATAATAAAGTAAGAAAATTAAAAAACTTTGAAAAAATTTAGAGAAAAGAGTTTTAGTTAAAAAGAAATTGAGAGAGAACTGGACTACTTTTTTTTTTTTTTTTTTTTTACATTACTCGATTCGTGTTCTATATACCAATAACATAAAAATAAATTATATGAAAAAAACATATTTGATAATACTTATTTTTATACTTTCGCTTGAAGAACCGTCGCTTTTAAAATTAACAAAATAATTGAATTTAAAAATAAAAACAACAATAGTTTGATTATGAAAAATTAAATTGAGTAGCTTTACAAAGAAAAAGTTAGCAGAAGTAATCAAACTTGCCAATGATTTGATGGGAAGGAAACCTTTGAATAAAATGAGAGAAAACCTAAAGGCATTGTTTGTTTTTAGAGGTAGAATGAAAGGGATTGATAATGAGAGAATTAATAGTAAGAAAATTATTAATGAGGGGATTGATAGTGAGGGGATTAAGTAAAATTGTATTTGTTTTAATAATAGTTGTTAGTGTAGGAATTGTTAAATTATTTTTGTATAAAATAAATATAAAATAATAAAACAAATAAAAAATACAAAAACATTAAATATTAATGTTTTAAAAAAAATGTCCAACATGTAAAAAATTTTAAAAAAATAAAAATAAAATAAAAAATTTCTAGAAAAAAATAAAACAAATAAAATAATGATTTTTACATAACAAAAAATATAAAAAATTAAACATTAATGTTAAAAAAAATGCCCGACATGTAAAAAAGAAATAAAAATAAAAAATTTCTAATCCACCAGACTATTTTTCTAATACTAAGTTCTTGAGGCCCATCCGAATCTCCTTGGGAAGGCCCATCCTAATCTCCCTTCCTATCTCTCAAAACAAACACAATATTAGTAGGTCCCACTTCACTATCAATTCTAATTCCTCCCTAACACTCCAAACAAACGGGGCCAAAAATTGAGAGAGAAGGTGTAGGCGTAGGGAATAAGTACTTAAAAAAAAAAAGAGCTAACGGGGCAATTAAATGAGGGACGTGTAGGTGTGAAACAGAAAAATGAAAGTAAAGCCTTTGTTTGGGAAGTGGATTGATTTTTTAGTTTTTTTAATTATTTTAGTTTGGAGTTAAAAAGTTTGGTTTGAAAAGAATTTTTGACTTTTTTTTAAACTTTTTTGTGAGATAAAAAATATAATGATTATGGGTTGGATGTGATATTTATAATGATTATGGGTTGGATGTGATTTTTTGTCTTATTGAATTAAAAAGTTTATTTTATTTTTTGTGACTAAAATAGTCTCAAAAAAAAAAAAAAAAAAAAAAAAAAAAAAAAAAAAGCTCAAGTTTGAGCTTCCCAAACAAAGGCAAAGTTAGAGTATTTTTTTTAAAAAAATAATAATATATAGTTGTACAGTTAAGTAAGGGAACTGCAGAACGTGTAGGTGCAGGATTTTTTTAATTTATTTTTTTTATTGTCTAATTTACATGTGACAAAAGTTTCGAGAGAATAAAATTGGATTACACTTAATAAATAGTATATACGGTAGTGATTGGTAGCTCGACACTTGAGGCTCGAGATTTGGCTCGAGGGTCAAAACGACGTCGTTTTTTTTTTTTTTTTTTTTTTTTTTCTTTTCTTATTTTCGACTTCATCTTCTCTAAATTTTTTTTTTTGCAGAAGAAGAAAACCAGGAAGAAGGGAGAGAGGAGGAGGGAGGGAGGGAGGGAGGAGGAGGAGGGAGGAGGAACTGGAGGGGCCATTAAAATGGCGGTGGGGGGCAGCGGCGGAGGCGAGGCGAGGCGAGGCTGCTGCGGCGGAGGCGAGGCGAGGCTGCTGCGACGATCGGCGAGGCGAGGACGACCCACGGCGGGGCTGGGCTGCGACGAGGACGACCGCTGCGACGATCGGTGACGCGAGGACGACCCACGGCGAGGCTGCCTTCTCTTCTCTCCCTCCCTTCTCTTTCTCCTCTCCCTCTTTCGAGCCTCTCGAGCCTCAAAAAAATCGAGCTCTGAGTCATTTTCCTAGTATATATATATATATATATATATATATATTTCGCACTGAAAAGCTACTCACCTAAAAAAAAGGTGCTCAGAAAAATGTTATAAAAATGACTTGTATAATATAAATTCAAATAATTTAATAAAAAATAAATATAGTTCATAATGCATAACATGTTTTTGATCATTTAAAAGTGTTTTGATTCGGTGCTTAAATTGGTATATTTCTCACGTAGAACTAGAAGAGTTGAGGAGGTGAAATAAGATTTTCATTTTGTCTACCAATTTTTGTCATTTAAATATAATCACCATGCTTGGTTATCATTTTTCAAAAATACTTTTTAAAAAATTTTATTTTTTTATTTTTCATGTTTTTTTATTTTTATTGAATTTTTTTAATATTTTGAACAATTTTTTTAATTTGTAAACATACCTAACATACATATACCTAAAAAGTAAAAAAAAAATTGAAAAAAAACCTTTTAAAAATTCACTAAATATCAAAAATAAAATAAAATAAACGAGAATTCAGTATAGTTTTTGTATTTTTATGTATTTATTAATTTTTAAAAATATTTTTTACAAATTTTTTACTTTTTAGATATATCTAAGTAAGGTGTATTTAAAAAAGTAAAAAAAATGTTTAAAAATTTAAAAATATTCACTAAAAACAAAAAAATACAAAAATTAAAAAATTTAATTTTTAAAAAATTCAAACCAAACACACTGAACCTTATTTCGAGGCAACCAGTGATGACTTAATTTTTTTTTAGACTCCTATCTATTTTTTTTCAACAATGCTATAGACCTCTAAAAGTAGAGCTCTAAAAGAGTTCTAATGAGTTGGCATGTCCAAAAAAAAAAAATTTCAAGCCAAAACATCACATCAGGTTGGACCCCACACACTTCCATGTCATTAGTGCATAGTTTAGAGCTTTTATTTTAGAGCTCTCAAGCATTTTTCATTTTTTTTAGACTCCTATCTTTTTTAGATGCTTTTTTCAAAGTTTGTTTATTTGTTTTTTTTTTTTTTTTTTTTTGGAACCCATCTTATTCCCAATTCTATCCTTACTCCCTAAACTCTAACCTAACTTCTACCTTTACATATGACAAACATTGCAGCCCATTTGACGGCCCGTTTTCCACTGCAATCACCCTTCAACGATCTCCTCTCTACTGTAATCCCTCTTCAGTTACTCCCTCTCTAACCCTACTACCCCATACCCTTACAGCACACTCTATGGTTAGGGTAGACAATTTGAACTTGACCCGACGGGGACGTAACTCCCTGACCTCGATTAGAATGGGTTTCTTTTCAAAAATAATTTCCATAGAGCCGGGATTGGTATTAAAAATTAAATTCCCGTTGATTTTTAGGCCGGAAACGGTGATAAATTCCTTGCCCTCGGCCCCGCCCCGCCCCAACCCAAAATCCCCGAATAATCCCCCGTGTATATATATATATATGTTTAGAAGTACACTGGATATATATGTACCTATACTCAAACTATTATATTATATCTATTATATTATATTATACCTCTGAGTTACTATTATTACTATTATATTATATTAATATTATATATGTACCTACACTCAAAGTTACTATTATTATATTATATTATATCTAATATATTATCTATCTACACTCAAACTTATTTATCTGAACTCTCTCTTTCTTACTGACTTCTCTCATCTCTCTCTATTCCTCACTTATTAACTCAGATCTCTGTCTCCTCGGTCTCTCATCTCTCTCTCTCTCTCTCTCTCTCTCACTAACTTCACTTATCTCTCTCAATCCCTCATTCACTGACTCAGATCTCTCTCTCTGAGTCTCACCGTTTCTCTCATCTCTCTCCCTCACTCACTTACTCAGCAATCATCCAGATTCACCACCACCGATTTGAACAAATCTTGAACTGTGGCCCGTCTGTGAAGCCTTCGTTGCCACTGATCTGAACAGGACCAGGACCGTGACCGTGAAGTCCCCCCATCTCTATATATATATATATATCTGTTGATGTTTTAATTTTTTTTTAAGTTGTTATATATAGTTATATGTATATATATATCTAAGTTGTTGTCTGTTGTTGTTGATGATTGTTGTTGATCTGAATAGTTGGTGTGGTGTGGTGTGTGTGTGTTGTGAAAAGATAAGTTGGGGATTTTTCGAGGTCGGGGAAACCCGATTTCCGTTAGGGGATGGGGGTGGGGGAGGTAATGGCTTCCCCGTCCGGGATCGGAGCCAGGAACGAGGATGTTTTCACTTTCGGGGATCGGGGACGGGGAGTGGCATCCCCGACCCCGCCCTGGCCCGTTGCCATTCCTATCCATGACTTTACCCTTATCCTTATTGTTAATGTATATATGATATATATTCCTATATATATTAGGTATTGATTTCCTAAATATATTAAGTATTACCATAGTTAAGTCTCTTATAGGATACTCTTTCTCTTAATTAGATTTCTAATAGGATACTCTTTTTTAGCATATATATATAGACCTTTTATTATATAGGACAACTCATTCAATACATTACATAATATTTTATCTCTCTCTACTATTTTAACATGGCATTAGAGCTAAGTTAAATACCTACTAATTTCGCTTTATTAGCAGGTGGCAGCCTTGTCTTGGTCACCTACCGGATCTCAACCTATTCCATTGTCATATTTTCTTGTTAGTATCGTTTCGTAGTGATCTCTTCCTTTGTCCACTAATTTATTCCTACCCCAAATATCTCTATTATATATATATATATATATATATATTTTTACTCGTAATCCATTTTTTTTTCCACTCTGTCTTTTTCTCTGTTTCAATCTCAAATAGATTTCTATCTTCAAACCTATTTGCGTTTGAGGGGGGGATATTATATTTATATCATAGTGAACATGGCTATACACCATGCAAACTACTTAAGCCATCCCTTGTGGCGCACAACTCAAGCTGTCCCCTGTGACACACCACCTAAGTCATCCCTTAGCGTACCACCCAAGTCGCCTTCTCTAGCGTACAATTCAAGCCACCCTCTCTAGCACACAACCCAAGCCGTCCCTTGGCACACCACCAAAGTCGCATGCTTGGTCCAACATCTAGTCTCTGGTGCACAACCTAAGTCGCTCCTTGGGTTCCATCCAAACCGCCTCCTAGCGCATTCAGTTATCTGTTGCTATCATCGTTCAGCACCACGTCATAAGTTATGTGTGTGCTACGCTTGCTGGTTCAACATCTAGTTCTCTACATCGGTCCGGCATGACCCCTTTAAACTGTCCCGACATTGATTCCGATTAGCTCCTACATCGATCCGGCATGACCCCTTTAAACTGTCTTGACATTGATTCTGGTTAGATTCTACAATGGTCCGGCATGACCCTTTTAAATTGTCTCTCGGCATTAACACCGGCCTCTGATCTCGGCATTAGTTCTAGCCAATTTCTATATCGATCCGACACGACCTTAAACTGTCCTGACATTAGTTTCATCCAGTTCTTACAATGGTCCAACACGACCATAAATTGTCTTCCAACATTAGTTTCGGTCTCTGATCTATTTCAAGCGCCCTTGCGCTCCTATTCGGATTTTACAATCTATTTGCCTTTTATTTTATTTAGTTTTATTTCATGTTTTAATTTTTCTCTCCAAACTCAAGATGTTTATCCTCCTTGAGTTTGAGGGGGATATTAATGTATATATGGTATATATTCTTACATATATTAGGTATTGATTTCCTAGATATATTAGGTATTGTCATAATTAGGTCTCGTCATAATTAGGTCTCTTATAAGATACTCTTTCTCATAGTTAGATTTCTAGTAGGATACTCTTTCTCAACCTATATATACAGGCTTTTATTATATAGGATAATTCATTCAATACAATACATATTATTTTTTCTCTCTCTACTATTCTAACACTCACCAAGCCCTATCCACCTTTTCCATGTACACTATAATGTGCCTTTCTCCCTATTTTTCTTTTTCTTCGTTGCGCTCGCTTTCTTTCTCTCTTAATTGATGAAGAGGTTTGGGGCTTTGGAGAAAGCAATTGTAAAGGTGGCAAAGAGGAATTTGAACGAAGTTGGGAGAGAGATGACAATAGTGATGATGGTTGAGAAGCAGATGAAGGTGTTGGCTAGTAAAGGTGCCATAACACAATATAAAACCTCATTTTTTTTTTCTCTCACTTAGAAATGACAAAGACCATCGTTATGGTTTATCAGTTGTTCGATTCTCACAATTCTCATCTCATTCCCTCTCATATTATATAAATTATTTTTTTTGATATTATTAATGATTTTACTAAAAATATGTCAGTTGACCTATTTGGAAGAAAAAGAAAAAATAAATAAAAGGGGAAAAAAGAGACAATTTAGTCAATTTAACCTAATATGGATTGCGTTTGTGAAATAATATTGAGGTATAAGTCAAATTGAACAATTCTCAACATAACTTGAGTGGGTCTAAACAACCTTTCTTCTTGACCAAACCAGCTCAAGTTGCCTTAGAGCATCTCCAATCCAATCCTCTCACTAAGAGGATGAAAATAATTTTTTTATTCAAAAAGTAAATATAGAGTATGTTACTATTCATTCAAACTCCAACCACAAACCTTCAAAACCCTTCATCCTCCCTTCATCAAAAAGTAAGTTTTGTTCATTAACAAATATTTAATTTTAAATTTTTTGTAAAATATATTTAATATTATATTCATTTAAAAGGTATGATTACACATTTTTTAATGATGTCAATTTTATAAAAATTAAATTTACATATTAAAAGTTATTTGTAATGTAGTAAAAAATATAAAATGAATAGTGTTTTAGAGGGTATTCTCTATTTTTCATCCTCCCTTCATATTTGGAGGATCAATTCATCCTCCTCCCAAATAGAAATGGATTTAGAGGATGGGTTGGAGGAACAAATCTTTCATATTTGAAGTTATGGAGGATGCATTGGAGATGCTCTTAGTGATTAGCGTGGGAGGTGGTAGGTTTACAGTTAGAAATAAGAACATAATTGAAATTCTATATTGGGATAAAATTATAATTAAAAACATTTGAAGAAAGTAAGAATCCAAATATATTAAGAGAGAGAGAGAAATAAAAAAAGGTTGAAAGTAAAAAACATAATTATAAATTCATAAAAGTATAACACTCTTACACAAATCTAGTACATGAATAATTTGTAATGAAATTATTTTTCTACTTCCTACCAATTATTTTGAATTTTTTATTTTCCCCTAACAAAAAATGTGGCAGTTAATTACCAACACTCTTTTTGGTCAAGATTTTAGGAAGTGAGTTATTAAATTTGTTAATAAAACTAGTATATAAAAATGTACCACTAAGGACCGCCATTGATCAATCGCTCAAACCTGTAACTACTTGCCAAAGTGGCACAAGGGCCTTGCCAATTAGCACACTAGTATCTCCAACGCTCTACTCAAATTTTATTTATTTATCAAATTTCACTTAAATTTAATAAAATAAAATAAAAACTTGATTTGATATTACGCTTTTGAACAGAGTGATTTGGGATTTTATTAAAGTGTCGGTCAATTAGGAGGACGATCGGAGGAATGACAGGTCTGTGTAATTTTTTTATAAATTTTTGTAAAGAGGTGGTCATCTGTGGAGACAA
The DNA here is from genome assembly GCA_030407325.1 of Camellia japonica. Classification (NCBI taxonomy): domain Eukaryota; kingdom Viridiplantae; phylum Streptophyta; class Magnoliopsida; order Ericales; family Theaceae; genus Camellia; species Camellia japonica. The sequence continues at coordinate 10,568 of JAPPVO010008130.1, read as the reverse complement.
CCAGCCAGACATCCGGTGGTGCAAATAACCTGTAACCCCGACTATGAACAATGATTTGATAAAAGACAAATCTATCCTCAATTTGATAAAAGATTTAAAAAAATTTAAATTTAATAAAATATTTGGTACTGAGTTGAAGTAACAAAATATAAGGCTTCGTTTGGTGGAGCTCTCAAACTTTAGTTCTACTCTTTATTTTGAACGTGGTGTTTGTTTATAACTTTTAAAAATTAATTATACACTCATTTTTTGAAAACTTTGCCGAATGTGAAAAAATTTGGGCTAACGGGTCGTTCCCCGGACGTTCGGCCGGTTGACTAGAACAATGCATAATTTTTTTTTTAAACAATTGCCACCTTTTATTTTTTTATATTTTAAATAAAAAAATTTTGAAATTTTTAAAAAAAATTTATGACTTTGAATAGAATTTTGAGTTGTGTATTTGGTTATGAGTTGTAAGTTTTTGTATCAAATATCATATATCACATAAAAAATTCTTCACTCAATTCAAAACTCTTTTCAAAACTCATTTACCAAACAAATTTTTCGCATTCAAATCATAATTCCAAAACTCACAAACTCAAAATACAACTTTATTCTCAAATTTAAATTTAATAAAACATTTGAGGTTGGGTTGGAGATGGAAAAATTCTATTTTCACATACATAGTTACCTCAGTGCACATTTTTTCTCAATGTACACACTTAGTAGTTTGATTATTAATTTTTGTTCTCATTCGACACACCAATTATACCAATCATACCCTTAACTCATATATTGCACACACACTATCTTAACCCTCTTTCTACACACTAACCTTTTTTCCACACACCTTAACCCTCCTCCTCCATTCTATTTCGATTTCGATTTTAATCTCAATATCAAGATGATCTTAGGACGAATATGATTGTGTGTTTTATAATAGAATATATATATACGTGCGCTTAGTTATATTTGTAAATTCATCTTTGCTTGTTTGAATCAGCATTTTGAATTGATTGATCCTTGGAAGAAAATGATTGAGTGCATTTGTTTAAGTCCTTATTTGTCTTGAAAATCTTTTGTTTTCAGTTTCTAAGAAAGCAAAAAAATGAAAATTTTGATTTTTTTTTTTTTGGGGGGGGGGGGTTAATTCTCCGTGCTGTTTTTAAACATCTAAGAGAAGAGCTCAACTGAAACAGAATATTTTGATACCATTGGTTTTGACAATTATGTTCAAATCCTGATATTTTAAAAAAAAAAAAAAAAAAAATTTCTACATTTTCATGGCACCCAAATAGAATATATGGCATTTTAATCTGTTATTTATTTCAATTAAAATTCATTTGAGCTAACAAGTTGCAGAATTAAATTATGAGACTAGTTTCTCTTTGACTTACATACATGATATGACTTGATAATTTTGTTGGCACCATCGGTACTATGGCAAGTCAATGATAATGAAGTTAGGATTTAGGTTTTGTTTACTCAAAAAAGTGTATATTGTGATTTTTTTTTTTTTAAAAAAATTTGTATAAAGAATATTTTCTATAGTATTATGAGTGTTGGTAGATGTCTCTTATAATCATTTTAATTATATTTAAACTAATATTTGATAAGTGTGTGGACTAAGGTAACTAATCGTATGGAAATAGAGTGGGTGTTTGAGAAGTTACTATTTTAATTAGGGGTGAAAGAAAAACTGGAAGGACCGACCAAACCGACCGAACCGAACGGTTTTCGGTCGGTGTCTTAAGTTTTCAATCATTCGGTTCGGTTCGGTTTATGTTTTTTTATACATTCGGTTCGGTTTACGATTTTTGGTTTTTTGAACCGAACCGCACCGAATCGAACCGACTTACATAATATTAATAGGCCCAAAATGTGAGGCCATGGCTTGAGCCCAAATTTTATGCAAAATAGATAGAAATATAGGCCCAAAATGTGAGGCCCAACCTGGAAAAAAAAAAGGCCAAAAAAATCGAAAAACCTAATAAACGGCACCGCACCGTAATAAACCGAACCACACCGGTTTATGTCATTTTTCTGAGCGGTTCGGTTCACAAATATGCAAAACCGAAATCATCGGTTCGGTGCAAAATGAGTGAAAAAACCGACCGAACCGAACCGATTTTACCCCTAATTTTAATAGACTATTTTAGTTTTAAGTTATTTTAAAAGGCTAAAGTTTTTGTGTTTGGGAAAATAGTTAGATTTTTTTGTTATTGAATGTGATGTGTGAGAGATAAAAAATGAAATAATTATGAATTTAATGTGACATTTTATCTTATTAATTATTTTAACTTATCTTATTTTTTAATACTATTTATAAATTAAAAAAAAAAAAAAAAAATTGCTTCCCAAACACCCCCAGAATTTCTCTTGGAGATGCTGTTGAAACTTGAGAAAAACCAGATTGTGACCCTTGTACCCTATCTGAGCTCCAATGGCGACTCTCAACCTCTCTCTCTTACCCAAAACCCTAAAATCCCCATACACCCAGCTCAAACCCAACCCCACCACCACCGTAGCCCACTGCTGGACTCGCTGGAGCTCGCACCACACTCCACATCGAGCCCTAGTCCGCGCCGCCGTGGATGGAGATTACTCCGCCAGGAGGAGTATCAGCAACGAGCCCAGAGAGACGATACTGCTACCGGGATGTGACTACAACCACTGGCTCATAGTCATGGAGTTCCCCAAAGACACTGCACCCACTAGAGACCAAATGATTGAGACCTATCTCAATACCCTCTCCACTGTCCTCGGAAGGTTCTCTCTCTCTCTCTCTCTCTCTCTCTCTCTCTAATATGTATGTAATGAATATATGTTTAAATTGTTGAATTGGGTTTGTTGTATTGTCCTTGTAGTTCTGTTTGATTACTGAGAAAATTGAGCGAAAGGAAAGAATTTTATACAGAATATTATGATTACTGTTGTATTATTAGTTCCCGTAGTTATGAAATTTGACAATGTTCATTTGGTGGTTTTACTTGCCCTTTTTTTTAGTAAGTAGCTATGTGCAATTTCTATTTGTTGAGTGTTGTTGGTGACTTGATTTCATATTTATTCTCATTTATGATATTTGAATTGGGTTTATTGTATTGTCCTTTAAATTTTGTTTGATTACTGAGAAAATTGATCTAATCTTATGTTGAATATGTTGTTGGTGTAGTTCACCAAAAAAAAAAAAAAAAAATGTTGTTGTTGACGTGATTTCATATTTATTGTCATTAATGACTTTTGGCTTGGGTTTATTGTATTGTCTTTCAAATTCTGTTTGATTACTGAGAAAATCAAGGAAAAGGAAAGGATGTTCAACTTGGGATCATATGTTGGATGTTGTTTTGGCTTTAACGAATTCTTTTAGAAAGCTTGATTCTGTTCATTCAGTGGTTGTCTTTGGATTTTTTATGTAGGGAATTGAATTTCCTGGGTTGTACCTTATGAAAAATCTAAGATTTTTGTAAATTCCTTTTACTTTTTTTTCTGCCTTTTCTTGTTGTCGGTGGTAATCAGGTGTGGATATTGTAATGTGATTAATTATAAAGCAATTTCGAATCATTGATGTGCTTCTCTCATCTTTTAGAAAAGAAAATAGTCACAAGAATGATTTTTCATTTTTCATTTTTCATTTTGCGAGTGCACCTGTGCATGTGTGTCTAATCATTTGTGTGTTGGTATTCTGCATATTTTCAGTTTTAGGACACACAAAAAATAAATAAAACAAAAAAAAGAAAGGAAAGAAATAAGGGTTGTTTGGAGACTTTATGATGTTAAGGAAACTAGTAGTTATCAAAACAAATAAAAAAATGATGTTATGGAAAATCTTCGGTGTGCTTAATTGGTAATTGTATAGGGGTTGGGGACTTCTCTTCAATGTCAATCATGTTCTCTATTTTTCACTTGTTCTACATTACATTAATGTTTCATAAGTATGTGCACTCTTGTGTATGTCAGCATGGAAGAAGCAAAGAAGAACATGTATGCTTTTAGTACCACCACCTACACTGGATTCCAGTGCACTGTATCGGAAGAAACATCTGAGAAATTCAAAGGTAAGTAAACATATTATGCATTTTGTCTCATTATGAGTGAATACAGAAATTGCTTTCTAAAAACTTGCTTGCTTTTTCATCTTTTGTAGGATTGCCTGGAGTTCTATGGGTACTGTCAGACTCATATATAGATGTTAAAAACAAGGACTATGGAGGTGATATATCTATGAAGAAATCAAGAAATGCTTTTGTTACTAAATCTGTCAGTGATGTTGTGGTGGACCTTTTTTTTTTATAATTTTGTTTTATTTGTTTTAGGAGATAAGTATATCAATGGGGAGATAATTCCTTGCAAGTACCCTACTTATCAACCAAAGCAACCTAACCGATCAAAATATGATAGTAAAAGGTATGTGAGACAGAGAGATGGTCCCGCCTCAGGCCAAAGAAGACCAAGACAAGAGGCAACTCCTTCAGAATCTACCTCTGGATGAGGAACTTATATGTATGTGCCACCATATGTTCTTCGCCATCTTTCAATGGTCCATTATTTTGTTAATATTCTTTCAATCTGTGTTGAGATTATCTAATATATTTGCTGATGAACGATTTTCTTCTCCGTAAAATGTAATGCTTTCACTAAGGTTAATTGGTTCGCTTCTCTAAGTATTGTAATGCTGCTATAGCTGAGATTATCTTTTTCACCTTTTCATTTGCTATCCTATAAGTGAAAGTCCTTGATTTTTGACAATATAATTGCTGGTGTTTTCTTTCCTACAACTCATTTTCGTTTGTTTTCTTGTCTGGTATGCAGTTTTTGAAAGTGTCATTTTTGGGTTCCGGAGAAGAATTGCCATGTGGAAAGTGCTGATATTAATTTTTTAGGCGTGTATTGGTTGACAGGCATACATAGATAGCTTGAGGTTAGAAAAACCTTTCTCTAGTATTAAGATGTGATCAAGTGCTATATATATTGTAATTTGTTTGTTTGACAGTAAGCTTCATTATGAGTAAGAGTAGTAGGAGGCAATGTTGTAGAAGTATGTTGAATAGACCAAGTTTTGAGTCGATGATTTATATACAGCTGAATTTGTTTTTCGTGCAACTATTAATGTCTATGATTGACTCATATATCTTATAATTAGTTATATTTGTGTCATTTTCCAAATCATTTACGCTTTCATGGCAACTATGAACTATTGTGCATCTTTAGATAGTAAGATATAGCTATGACTTGGTGAGCATTTCATATTGATGCTCTTGCTTGAGCTCAGAAGAATAAATTATAAATGATAAAGAAAGAAATTCATTAAAAAAAGAAAAAGGAAAAGAAAAAAAAATTGCTAGAAGCTAACAGAAATATAAGAACATTCACTTCCATACGGAAATGATACTTTCCTCTAGTCTTGACTTGCAATCTTGATAAGAGTTCCCAATGTAAGCCTTCAACTTTGAATTGAAACCCTGGGTAATGCCCTAACGTTTGGCTTTCGAGTTGTGATTTTTATTTCAGATTAACTAAGTTGTCAACAACAGTTGGTTGATTCCACTTTTTGAGAATCCTTTGAAAGTGCTTAGTTTCTTCAAAAAAATATAGTGCCCAGAATTTTGAACTGTAGAAGGGAACAAGTATTTTCACGAGGCTAACCTGTGAGTACCATGTAAGATACGATAGAAACGAACAAATTTCTAAAGAACTCAACTGTATCGAATAGGCTGCAGAAGCAGAGGGGGATGATAAGGGTGAACTCTGGACAATGGTATGTGGTCTTTAGTCATTATTTTTGGAGAAACTTCAGCCCTAGCTGCTGAGCTCTGGGAAATTTGGATTGGTCTACAATTAGTGTGGGATGAAGGACATCAAAGTCTGATGGTAGAAACTGATTCAGCAGAAGCTTACGTAGGGAAGATGGATGTGATAGATCCCAGCTACGACGTCATTCATGAAATGAAGAGCATGATGGAGAGGAGTTGGTAGTGTATCTCTTGCTGATAAAGCATGTATCCAATGGTTGTGCTGACCATTGGCGAAGGAAGCTTGTATCCCATGCTTGTAATAGGCTCGTGAAAAGTGAAGTTCCTCAATCCATGGAGTCATTACTGGCAAATGACATTAGGCACTAGGTCCATGAGACATCTTAGAGTGTAGTTTTCCTTATGCTTTAGCCATCCATTGTACCCAAACAAGAAAAAAACGCAGCGGATAGGCTAACGAAGCATCTACTGGCAACTGAAGTTTTTTTTTATTTTTGACTCCACAACAAACAATCTTTTCATGCTTGATGACAAATATGCTTGGCTTTCACATGTTTATTGCTGAAACTAGTGTTATCCAAATACGCTAATAATACCTCAGCGATTTACATTTTGAAATGCACATTTCGAAACACGGCATACTTTCATTCCAAAACGAATAATTTAGTGATCAAAAGCAATTTCAAATTTCTTCCTATATATTTTTTGAAAATTTCTCTTAGGAGGGAAAAAAAATCAAATATAACGTATTAAAATCTAGAGAGTGAGATTTTTGCATGACCTAATATAAAACAATGGGCCACAATACTTCCAGAATTGTGTTTTTACATGACTAATTTATAACTTTATTTTATTGGATGTTTAACCATTAAAAAATATTTGCTATTATATTTAGTAGTCTCTTAAATTATAGTAGTGTGATGATCTATACAACTTTACCTTTATCGTACATTTTAAAGTACGTGACGTGCCATGTTTGCGTTCTCATTCCTCGTAGTGGAACAATTTGCTTTCTATGTAACTTGGGCTGAAACACCTTGGAAAATCTTTAATTACAGAGATGGTATTTTCCTTCGAACAGTGCAATTTCATTTTTTACTTTTTGATATGTTCAATTGATTGGCCACCCCTCACCAGAGATCAATCCAATAGGCAGAATTCAAAACAGTAGGGCTATGAAGCACGGGTACGCCACAAATGGTGGCGTACTCGTACCAGGTACGTACCGGGTGTTGGTACGCGTACCGGTACGGCTGCACGCGTACCGAGGACGGCAAACAGTGTCTCGGTACGTTTGGGAGAACTGGTACGGCTTGGGTACGCTGTGGGTACGCCGGGGTACGGCAGACCTCAGCTGTTCCGAACAGGGAAGAGAAGAAACAGAGAAGAGAGGAGAGAAGAGAGGAGTACCTGCTTTGAAGCTCCGACGGCTCCGACGACCTTCCCTGTTCGGCGTGAGACATGGCAAGGAGGGAGACCCCAGACGATCGAAGACCCCAGACGATCGCGATCTGTCTCTCTCAGATCGAAGCTCCAAGCTCCATAGTCGATTGAACACCTTCGCGATCTGCCTTCTCAGATTGAAGCTCCAAGCTCCAAGCTCCAAGCTCCTTCGCGATCTGCCTTCACAATCTCTCTCTCGAGATCGAGATCGCGATCGAGACCGAGACCCTGTATCCCTCACTCTCTCTCCTTCTCTCTCTCCCTTGCATCGCATCTGCTGTTTTACTTTATCTGAGGGTTTATATTATTATTATATACTATTATATAATAGTTATTATATATTATAACATATTATTATATATTATATAATAGTTATTATATAATATATTTAATACATATTAATAAATAAAAAAATAAACATATGTATACAAAATAAAACAAAAAATTAATTATTTAAAAATATAATTAGTCATACATATAATATATAATAATATAATAAATTTTTATATATAATGTAATTATAATATATATAATAAATTTTATAAATTATTATTTTTATCATATATAATAAAAAATATATATTTATTGGCGTACCGCAGCCGTACCCGTACCCTACTTTTTTAAGATTTTGTCGTATCGACGTACCCGTACTCGTACCCGTACCGTACTCATATTCGTACCTGTGCTTCGTAGCAGTAGGGTAACCACACGAACAAGTGACCTACCTTTTTTTCTGGGCTACTTTAGTACCTATCAAAAAGGCCATGCTCTAGATTTTCACCACCAACAATTTCTTAGTTTTCTTTTCTAGTTAGCCTTCACTTTTTAACATTTGAAGGAAACTACACATGCTTGGAATAGTGCAGAACCTAAAGTCAAGACAACTTCCATGACAACATGTTAAGTGCTTGAAAAAAGGTAGGCTGTCTTTGTCATATGAGTTTGACACTCACCCTCTCCCTATTGATTTTAAGTGCAAAAGGTCCACATTCTTTTGTCTGTACATAGATCAATAGCCAGTCTGAGTCATTTGTGATCATATAACAACAAATTGTGATAGTTGCAACTCTCTCTCTGTTGGAAAGTAGGGTAAAGATGTCTTTTCCAATTAGATAAGAACTAAGTGGTAGGTATATACATGTAAAGATTGAATCACTGAATCTCTGATAGTCTCTTGAGGATTGATGATGGTTGTCTCGTTTCTGCAGTTGGGATTTTCAATCTCAAGCCTTGTAACGCCGGATTAAATCCTCATCTGGTATAATTAGTCCAATTCCTCGCCTAATGCCCCGATCCAAACACTGCTTTTGATCTGCAATGGCTTACTACAGCTCCAATTTCTACGAGGGAGACTCAGGTGAGTACCACAGTACCCCTTATTATACAACTAGTTATGATATTGTTCCATTTCAAAATTCAATCTCTTACTCCAACTACAAGTTTAGTGAACCCAGACTCTCTGAATACAGTTCGAGTGCTTATTATGGTGGTGCTCATGATCCTTGTGCAATTCCATCCGAAATTAATTACTCCACCTACAAATATTCCTTATAATACCAATTACTTCTCTTCCAATACACAATACACGATCTCTTATTCTACATCCACTGAGCTTGATGACATTGAATTCGAAGAGTATGATCCCACGCCTTATGGTGTGGTTATGATCCTACTCTGACATACGGCAAACCCCTTCCTCCCTCTGATGAAATCTGTTATCCTCGTTCCTTACCGGAGCCTAACGGCTTGTCCTCGGATAATTTGTCTTACGCTTCTATTCCTTCGCCTTATGGGAATGTCGATATTGACGAGCAATCTGCCCAACTCCTAAAAAAACCAAACCAACCGAAGAACAGCCACAGCCTAATGGTGGCACTGGAGATGACGGTCATGACACGGGTCATCCTGAGAAGCTTCCAGATTCTAGCCTTGGTGAGTGCTACCCTTGGTCTGGTTATGCTTATGGGGTTAGAAATGAAGACTATGTGCCTCAAGCTCCATGTGGGTATGGCTTAGATGGAATGGACATGTGTGAAAGTATATTTGGGTACTGGCCTTGTTTGGATAGGATTAATAGAAAGAACTGTGGGCATCAAGGAGTTGAGGTTGGGCAAGAGAATCAGTGGGAGGGTGCTGTGGAATATCTATTTGGAGGTCCATATAGACATGGTGGGGATGAAGATGGTGATTATGGGGTACCCATATGTAATTATGAAAGGCATAATCAGGAACAACAACATTATAGACAAGTGGTGGAGGGTGATGAGAACTCATTGTTTCAGAATTTCAGGATGTTTTGAAGATTTGTTATAATTATTGTTGGCATGCTTGCATTGTTTCTGTACGTGTGGACAAGTTTGTGTACATGTTGAAGACTAGCCAATGGGTTACTTGAACTTTGGCAAAGCCATTTCAGACATTGTTAATATCTTCTGATCAAGTGAGTGATGTTTGCATTAGTTGTTATTATTATTATTATTATTATTATTTTTGGGTACAATTGGTAGGAGGGGAAAGGGAAGGGGAAACTGAATTATTTAAATTATGAGTCAAATAAAAATATCGAAGTAATGATTGTATTGCAGATGGCATTAGGTGGGATAATTTAAAGGGAAATTAGGTGTAGGTCCTTATGATAATTAATGATGTTTTGTATTAAATACTATCAAAAAAATGTCCCTAATTATTAATTTTCAGTGATAGTTTGAAAATTATCACAATAAATGTTGCTAATTATAAGTTTTAGCGATAGTTTAAAAAAATCGTTATAAAAAAAGTCACTAATTATTAATTTTTAACTTTCAATGGTAGGTTGAAAAATCATCACAGAAAAATTTCATTAATTGTAAGTTTTAGCTACAATCTATAAAAAGTATGACAAAAAGTCACTAATTGTTAATTTTTAGCGACATATAAAAAATTGTTACAAAAAATTATTTTAGCGATGATTTTATTAGAATTTATTTTCAATAGGATTTTATGTGAATTATGTCCAACTATTAGGACTTATTGGTAGTTTATCCTAATTTAAATGAGTGAATTAAACGAGTGAGAATTTTATTTGGGAGAAAATAGTCATATTCTGCTTCTTTATTTGTGAATTAAACACAGCCTAAGAATATTAGGACTATCTCCTTCCTTATTTTTAGCCAAGATTGAAAATTATTGGCCGGTTTATTGAAGTTTTTCTGAAGATGAAGAAGTTTATAATCATAAAACATAAATTATAAATACTCCTCTAGTTTGTAAATAATCTAAATATATATAAGCAAAAGTTGCTCAAACTTTGACAAACTTTTCTAATGGAAAAACTTATAAACAGTTTTAATTAGTTTCACCAAACAGGGCCTCATAAGTTATGAGTAGAAATTGTATAAAATATTATGCCATATT
>JAPPVO010008129.1:0-18102 GCA_030407325.1 Camellia japonica | reverse complement strand
TGGCACTGCACAGCAACGGAAAGTTGCCCCTAGTCTGAAAAGCACTGCACCGGAGATCATAACGAACTTTGAATGCTGAATAGACAAAGATGGTCGAGATGATCAAATGGACAAAGTTGATCTGGGAAAAGTTTATGGCTGAACTTCATGATGAAGTTGCCTACGTATCCCAAAGATGGGAATCAAGCCTTACGTAGTTCAGGCTCGGGTTCACTCGAGTATTTTCATTCTCCTTTTACGCTCTAACTTTTGCCAAGGCCGCCCTTTGCGGGTTTTCAACCTTGCGAGCTCAGTTTTATAAATTACAAATTTTTTTGTGCTCTGAGTTTTGCCTAGGTCGCTCTTTCGGGTTTTCGGCCTAGCGAGCCTCTCAAGGGTAATATTTCTTCAACTTGTCCATATTGATCGGTTGTGAGAACTCTAGACCATCTAGATCCATCAGAACCACAGCTCCACCTGACCAGATAGACTTAATGATATAGGGACTAGTCCAATTGGGTCTGAACTTGCCCCTTGGGTCGTGGATGGGAGCTCGGTGGTCCTTGAGCACCAAATCTCCTTCCTTTAGATTCCTGGACTTAACTTTCTTGTTAAAAGCCCGGGCAATTCTGCGCTGATAACCTTGAACATGGTACAGTGGTTTCAGTCTTCTCTCATCAAAGAGCATGAGTTCCTCAAACCTGCTCTGCTGCCAATCTGCTTCGGCTATTTGACACTCAGCCAGTACTCGCAAAGACGGAACCTCAATTTCAATAGGTAGAACGGCCTCCATCCCATAAACCAATGAATACAGAGTCGCCCCAGTAGAAGTTCTAATTAAAGTCCGATAGCGCCACAGAGCAAACGACAGCTTATCTGGCAATCCCGGTAGGTTTCCACCATCTTCTGCAATATGTGTTTGATATTCTTGTTAGCGGCCACAACCGCTCCATTGGTCTGCGGTCGATAGGTAGATGACTTATGAAAAGCCACATTGTATTTTTCCAATAAATCAATCACTTCCTTCTTGAAGTGGGAACCGTTATCTGAAATAATCTCGTTTGGGACTCCGTAGCGACAGATGATGTTGTTTCTGATAAACTTTGCAACGTGCGAAGCCTTCAACACCGCATAGGATTGGGCCTCGACCCACTTCGTGAAATAATTTATCGCAACCAGGATGAACTCATGCCCATTCGACCCCTTTGGAGTGACAGCCCCGATCACATCAATTCCCCAGACTGAGAATGGCCATGGCGAAGTCATATTGTACAGCTTCGATGGCGGAATGTTCATGCGATTTGCATGAATTTGACATTTGTGGCATCGCCGAACAAAACCGACACAATCCTCCTCCATGGTGGACCAGTAGTAACCCTGTCTGAGGATCTTCCGTGCAGCATTACTCCGTTCACATGCGCACCGCATTCCCCTCCATGGATGGCCTCCATTAAGCGCCTTGACTCTTCGGCATCGACACACAGCTTATGCATTCCCAGATGACCTCTCTTATATAGCTTACCCCCACAGATGATGAACTGAACGGCCATTCTTCTGATTGCCTTTTTATCCTTGGCATTTACCCCTGATGGATATGCTTCCTTCTCCAAGAAATTCCAAAATCGTAATACCAGGGGTTTTCGTCTGAACCTCATCTATAGCAACAATCGTCTCATAGGCTGGCGCAAATTTCTGGTCAACGATGACTGGACGCATCCGGACTCTGGACGGGATGTCTATCATGGAAGATAGAGTTGCTAAAGAATCTGCGAACCTGTTGTTCTCTCTTAGTAGATGAGCAAAGTTTAGCTTCTCAAACCGAGGAATTAACAAGTCCAAGGTCTGGTTATACATCATCATCTTTTATTCTTTGACCTTCCAGTCTTTTTTTGCTTGAGACGCAACAAGGTTCGAGTCCCCGATGACGTCCAACCGTCTTCCCCCTACTTCCAGGGCTGCTTCTAGACCGGCAATGCATGCCTCATATTCTGCTTCGTTGTTCGAGACTTTGAATCGGAGCTTGAAGGCTAGAGGGATGCGGAAATTGTCGAGTGTGCTATAGCAACACTCAATCTCCATACCCGTACTGATTTGATGCTCCGTCAAAGTACATCGTCCAAAATTCGTCGTCGATGTGCAAAATGGCTTCATCGGGAATAAGTACTCAACTGCTTCACCCCCTTCTTACCGGATGGTCGGCTAAGAATTATGCTACTGCTCTTCCCTTGACTGACTTGCGTGTCACATATTTCAGATCGAATTCGGAGAGCAATAGTAACCAACGAGCTAGCCTACCCGTAAGTGCTGGTTTCTCGAAAAGATATTTGATGGGATCAAGTCGTGAAACCAACATTACGGAGTGAGCTAACAGGTAGTGCCGCAGCTTCCTGGTAGCCCATACCAAAGCTAAGCAAGCCTTCTCCAACGGTGTGTAGCGAGTCTCATACTCCAGCATCTTCTTGCTCAGGTAGTAGATGGCTTTCTCCACTTTGTCCTCTGATTCTTGCTCGAGCATACAGCCCATTGTAGTCTCAGTCACTGAAAGGTACAATATCAATGGTTCCCCGGCTCTGGTGGTGACAACACGGGCGGTTTCTGTAAGTATTCCTTGATCTGTTCAAAAGCAGCTTGGCATCGGCCGTCCCATTGGAATTTCTTTCCTTTCTTCAGGAGACTAAAAAGTGGTTCACAAGTCAAGGTTAATTTTGAGATAAACCGTCTTATGAATTGCACTTTACCTAGAAAGCCTCGCGCCTCCTTTCAGTCCTTGGTGGTGGCATTTCTAAGATGGCCTTGATTTTGGAAGGGTCGACTTCGATACCTCTCTGTGTAATCAGAAACCCCAGCATTTTCCCTGCTGTAACACCGAACGTACACTTTTGAGGATTCAGCCGCAACCGGAATTCTCTGATCCTTTGAAAGAACTTTTGCAAGGCGGCGTGTAGTGGCCCTCTCTTTCTTTGGACTTGACAATCATGTCGTCGTCCACATACACCTCAACCTCTTTGTGGATCATGTCATGCAGTATCGTGGTCGCGGCCCGTTGATAAGTAGCTCCAGCATTCTTTAACCCAAACGGCATCACTCTGTAGCAGTATGTCCCCCACGGGGTGGTGAATTCAGTCTTTTCCCGGTCTTCAGGTGCCATCACTATCTGATTGTAGCCTGAGAAGCCATCCATAAACGAAAGCAATGCACGCCCTGCTGTGAAGTCCACCAACTCATCAATATGCGGCAGGGGAAAGTCGTCCTTCGGACTGGCTCTGTTCAAGTCCCTGAAATCCACGCATACCCGAATCCTGCCATCCTTCTTCGACACTGGAACGATGTTGGCCAACCAAGTCGGGTATTCGGATACCAACAGGAAGCCTGCGTCGATTTGCTTGGTGACCTCTTCCTTGATCTTGAGAGCCCAGTCTGGGCGGATCCTCCTGAGTTTCTGCTTGACGGGTCGGGCCTCGGGGTCAAGAGGGATCCGGTGCTGTACAATCTCAGGATCGATCCCAGGCATGTCTTCGTAGGACCACCCGAAACCATCTTTGAAATCTTTTAATAAAGCGACTAAGCGCTCGCGTTCCTCCGAAGACAACGTGGACCCGATCTGGACCAGCCACGGGTCCTCCTCAGTACCAATATTCACAGTAGTGATTTCATCAACTAAAGGTTTAACAAATCTTTCCTGCTCTTGTTCAATTAATCGTTGCAAAACCGGAGGAATTTCGTCCTCGTCGTTTTCATCAAAATTTTGAAAGTCTGAGTTAATGCAATAAATCAAAGGCACAGAAAAGTACTCAGAAACCACAGTTACTTGATTCTTATTAAAACATACCCAAATCGTCCGATTCCTCGGTTACAACAGACTCCAGAAAAAAGAGACTGGAAAAGACGACTGGACAAAACTGTGGCATCCGGGTTATCATCCCCAGGATTACCAAACTCAGACTCAGTCGAGCTGGAACCTGATTCCGACTCACAAGACTCGGTGGAATCAGATTCCGGCTCACTACCTGACCGGTGCTGCTGGACAAAAATCCAAAGAAAGGCGCATTGCCAGAAAGAGAGAGAGGCTGATAGATACATCGAAAATAGTTGCTGGTAGGCCCGCAGCCGTTTCATTCCCAATCATGGAAACCAAGAAGTTATCCCCCAAGCACTTCTGGTCGATCGGAGGATCTGAAAGTAGACAAGCCAATGCCACCCCATTTCAATTTCAGCGCCCTCGAAATCCACTTCCTTACACTGCTCAACCTCAGCTGATGGGTCTGTCTGCTCTTCGGCAACGTCATCCCCGGATAATTGCAGGTCGAAGAAGATCTCGAAACCTGGCACACGCTTCTTCTCCGCGTTCAGCCACGGCTCTGGGAAGCCACAAAATGGAAAGTCTTCCCCCTCCCGGACAAAGCGTCCGTTTAGGGTACCCTGAATGGGCCTATGCATCAGCTTAAAAGGCTTCCCAGCCTGCTTCGCTCTGGCTCTTCCAGCCATTTCCTTTCCTTTCCTTATCCAATCCTCTTTGGTGGGCAGATAACCCAAGCCAAAGGTATGAGAGTTGTGTGGTACTTCGGCCAATGCTGCGACGCCCTTCCGGCCGCTCCTTCCCAATCACATCCCAGGATGTGTTGTAGCTTGTTCATGAGATATACAGATTGAGCACTGACATACACTCCCTCATTAACAGCCATGATGTTTTGCACAACCCGAGCCTCAGCTAAGGTAAAACCTGACATAAACACATCCTCCATGCCGTGCTCAATTTCTAGGACTGGTGTAGACACCTCCGGTGGTGGATGGATCGATGAATTCCCGAACACAATGGCTACTCCCTTCCCGTGGGGGTATTTCACCATCTTATGTAAGGTAAACGACACTGCCTTTACCTGGTGCAGCCACGGCCGTCCCAAAAGCAGGTTGAAAGTTGCAGGAACCTCTAAGACATGGAAATCTATCTTATGTTGTCCCGGCCCAACTTTGGTCTGGATCTTTACTGTCCCCATGACTTCTCGGCTCGTTTTGTGATATGTCCGAATTACCTGGGCTGTCGGTATAAAGTCCGCGGTCTTCAAACCGATTGCATACGCTGTCCTTGCGGGCACACGTTGATGGCGGATCCGGTATCAACAAGAACCACCGGTATCCATTTATTTCTACACTCCACAGAGATGTAGAGTGGCTTATTGTGGTTCGCACCCTCAGGTGGCAGTTCTTTGTCAGGAAAAGTCAGTATCGGGGTAGCTCCTCCCGGAAAGACTAATCACACCAGTTGCCCGGCGTTGTTTCTATCGAGAGTTTAGCCTTGTCCATGGCAGATAGGACAGCCTGTCTGTGTACTCGTGATACCATAAGCAATCCCCAGATGGAGATGTCTGCTTGTATCTTTTTTAACTGTTTGAGCACAGCCCCTCTTCAAGTTGTTTCTCCTTCTGTCTCTCAGCTTCCTTATCCTTCCCAGATGCCTCTGGCTGGTCTAGGTGCGGGGGCTTGAAATACCGCCCGCTTCTTGTCATGTGATCAACCTCATCGAGATACCAGGTGTCGTCTGGTTGATTGCTCCCCTAATCATCGTCTGTGTGGGCAAGACATAAATCATCGTCCTCCCACCACATCCCGTGGGCAGCCAACAGACATCTGTCTGGCTCCGGCATGATTGTACTCGTAGTACTTTCAGCCCACATGCTCGCAGCATCTTCTGTCCTTGTGCCCACAGCATTTTCGGTCCCCTCATGGGCTTTGGCTTTCCTGGTTCTCTCAGAATCCCAAAACTTTTCTTGTTCCACCTGCGTTGGCGCAGTTTGTTGTTCCGCTTTCCCTGCATTCTGAGCAAAATTCTTCGTACCGGCACTCTCCGGCAATGCACTCTGACTTTTGGCCTTTCCGGCCACAACTGATACCCTTGCCTCTGCCGAGCCCTGTTGGAACTCTACAACATCCGGTTGATCATCCAGCCATCTGGTAGCCTCTGCCGATTCCTCATAATCAAACCAGTTGACTGTCGCGTGCCCTGATTCTTGGTCATTGAAAAACTGGAGGTTGGCAAAACCCTCTTCTACGGCCGTCAAATCATCTGTTCCCTGCTCAAATCTATCCCCCTGGATCACACACAGTTCTGCTCTCTCTGGCATTTCTACACTTGGCTGAAACTAGCCTGTTGACAGAATGTAATCACTCGGATCGTAGACTTTCCCAGCAAAATTCCCAGACTACTCAAACCCCGACTCAACCATTCCATCCTCCTCTATAATCTCCCTGCGCTATCTTCGCCAGCCACCACCATTGGCTCAGGTTGGGTTGTATAGATGTCCAGCATGCACAAAAAGTCAGTGTAGTAGGGAAGGAGCACCTCCGGCTTAGGTAGATGGGAAGGAGTGATATAGATGCTAGGATCGTAAGACACAACCCCAGTCTGGATAAAGTTGATTCTTTTGGGAGGTGGAGCTTGGTTGTGTGTAGGGAGTGGGTTGGTTGTGACATTGGGTCTTTCTGGTGGCAAAATCACCTGTTTGTCAACGAGATCTTGAATCTCGTGACGCAATCTGAAACATTGGTCAGTGTCATGACCGTGTTGCTGGTGATATGCGCAGTATTTGGTTGGGTTGTGAGTGGGGGGTAGTGGATTTGGTAACGGCCTCGGCTCCAGGGGTTTTAGATGCCCTTTTCTGATTAAGACCCCTAGAGCCTTAGACAGGGACATGTACAATGAGGTGAAGGTTCTTTGGCCTCTGGGTTGGTATTTGGTGGTCTGTGTATTGCTTCCGGATGCACCGGAGAAGGGTGTGGCTGCCATGGGCCTTGGAAGAGGAGGGGGAATGGTGGCGACCATGCTTACCTCCGAAGTTCTTGTAGTTGCAGCGCCACTCGGGCCTGCATTGTTGTTGCAGTTAAAGGTTCTCCGGGGTTGCTCCCTGTCTTGGTCAATCAGACCTTGTTTCATTGCATCTTCAATTTGTACCCCCATCTCGTGCAGATCCGAAAAGGTGGGGGGGGAGCACAATCATTTTTTGCATCAGTTTTGGCTGGAGATTGCGCACAATCATCCTGATATGGTCCTTATCGGTGGGCCTAGAGTCATCATCGAGGCCTTCGCCCTCCACCGGGTCACAAAATCCGAGAAGCTCTCTTTGGGCTCTTGCCTTGTTGTTTCGAAATCACGGGTTGTAATCTCGATTTGGGTGTTGTAAGAGTATTGCGCAACAAAGGCCTCGGCCATTTCATCCCAACTTCACTTGAATCATCCTCCAATTTCGCATACCAGATAGCGGCCACACCCGACAGGGTCCGGCCGAATAGTGAAAGCTTCTGGGGTGGTTAGGCCCATCGGCCGCAGTATATCTGAGAATAGCCGGAGGTGGACCATGGGATCCCCAGATCCGTCGAAGCGATCGATCTGCGGCATTTTGAATCTATCCGGCAACGTCACAGCCACATCGGTATATCCGTCCTCGATATCCGGGATAGCCTTTACCCCTTGGGATTTTTTGAATAGCTTCTTGAGCTTGCTCAATTTCAGTGCTGTAGGGTCTACTTCGAACTCGAAGGGAGAGTCCGGGTGGTTAATAGGTGTATGTACCTTGGATAATTGAGGTGGAAGCGGGGGCGGAGCCGGCCCCGTTGGATATCTGTGTCCTCCTGAACGGCATGGACATTTGGCAAATGTTCTGGGCATTTGGCAAGACATTCTGGTAGTTGGTGTCTGCTCGGGCGGGACCCCTGGTGGGGGAGGAACTGGATGTGAGGCTGATGCTCCGGCTTGCTGCTGGAGCCGGGTAATTAGTTCCGCCTGTTGGGCCATGATTGTGGCCTGCTGTTTAGAGAACTCTGCTTGGCGGATAGAGTCCTCCTGCATTTGCTTCATACTCTCTTGGAGTTGGCGCATCATTTCTTCCATTCCGGCCATGTTCTGCTGATCCTGCTAACTGACTGGTATGTGTATTTCTATGGCAGAAACTGAGACCTCAGCCCGACTGTTCACTGCTAGGGTAGACCACTGCTCTGGTAACCTCTGCTCAGACACACTGCGCTTTCTCGGCCTCCGTCTGACAACCGGGGGTAGAGAATGAAACACTGGTTGTCCGTCAACCAGATCCTCAGATCGATTGAGCCGATGGCCTCTTGTCCAGAGTGCTTGGGGAATATCTGCTGGGTCGGAAGCAATTGTGTTAAAACTGCCCTAGCAAAAAGACAAATAAAGCAATAAGGAAATAAATAACCAGATAAACAAACAGCATAACAGCTTAAAATAAATACACAACACACAGCTGGGCATAACAACACACGGTCGATAAGCTGAATACACACTGTCCTCAAACACTGATCACTATCCCTGAATCACTGTCCCCGAAAACTGAATCTGATACCCGCAGATAACTGATTCTCAAACACTGACTGATGCCCGCAGGCCTGATGCCCAAACTCGTAAACTGATACATGCGTTTTCCTGTAGAGATGCACTCTAAAAGCACATAACAAATAAGTGAGAGCCAAACACACCCCTATGTTGGGGGAGGGTTTCCCGTCCTATTTTGTCAGGAGCTAGGGTTTCACTACTACGCATGCAGCGGTTTCAAACAACTATATCGGGTAAGCAACATGTCCTAGCTTGGAATGGTCACTATGGATTCCGAATATGCACTAGGTCGAATGGTCAAAAGGGCGCCCCGGTAAAACCGGGGTTTGTGTTCCCATACTGGCAGAGCCCGTAACTAGTAAGCCTTATGGCACCCAGCCTCTGGCAAACCACTCAGGAATAGCAGATGGCAAACACGGTGTCCTAGGCGCACCAATGCAAATGCAATGCAAAGAAACACATAAGTGTAGTCAAAACCAGATATCATAAGTTCGAGTCAAGTTCTCTAACTCCCCAGCAGAGTCGCCAGAAACTGTAGACGCGCCCTTGGGCCTCACTACAGTTCGGACTCAAATTGTCACGGTCCTGTATCTAATCTCGCAAGAGTGCAATGCAAGACCGATGAATCATCAAGAGTCCAAATCCGGCAAATCGTTTTTGAAAACAGATTTTTTGAAAGAAGTGCCAAACATGGACTGTTTTTGCCAGATACAGAGTCGCCACCTAAATATTTTATTTTTGGGGAAATTTAGGAAACCCTGACTCGTTGCCTAAGGCCACGTGTCCGTCATCACCAAAGTTACCTCGGCTCGGAACTTGGGTACGATTGGAGAAGGTCACTTCGTGAGCACCCCGCTCGCCCGATCAAAAGATCGGCCTCTACTAACCATGATATCCAGTTTTGAAAACATTATGCGTTCTTTATCCCGGTTATTAGCCTAGATTTACTATGTGATGCGCACAGCATACAAGTATAGACTGGGTCGCCTTAATTGGAATGAACATTTCATGTTTTTTTTGAAAATGGTTTGCTACTCGCAGTAGGCTTAAAATGCAGATTTTGCCACCCTCGGTGGGCTTAGAAAACAGATGATTTTGCCACTCTCAAGTGGGCTTAAAACTCACAGTCAATGCATTATTCCAATTCAGATAATCCAACCATCACCCACAGGCATACAGGCAGGTATATCACATAAGCACATAGCCTCATGGTAAGCATGCTATCATGGTAGTCACTCACACGCATGCGAGGATGCTAAAGCATAAATACTTACCAAGTACTCCAAGCCAAAACAGAAGCTATGTTAGAAATCCATGCATGATCCTAACTATACAGAAATGCCTAATGCAACACAAGCAAAAATGCAACTTATAGCAGGCTCGGCTATTCTAAAGATGGCATGTGAAATGCTACAACTAACAAGTATTCAACTCGGAATTGAAATACAATGCAGTTAGTATGATGCGCCGAGCCCGGTGCATGCGAGACAGATGAATGGATGCAAACATGAAAGCATAAGTACGCTAATTGAAACATGCCCTAATCTAACCATCATAAGCTGATAAATAAAAGGGAGAAAGACGTGGGGTTGGAAGACATACAACTCACACACACACACTTATTACAGTTGTGCCCTCGCTCGGAGGGTCCGAATGAATAATACAGTCCGAATAAATACAAAACCCTAATTAATTAATGAATTAATCTAGGAAAGCAAGTAAATTAGCATGCAAGCCCATGGACCGCCTCAGCTCTGTTCCGGACGATGAATGATGCATGCTTGAGTTGCCTTGCACGGAAATCCATTGCGATGCCCCAATTAGCCTCTGTTTACAATTAAGCCTGGAATATTGCACGAAGCTCCAAAAGATTGCCGGTTTCTAATTTGCTGCAAAACGGAGAGCAAGAAAGGGGCATGGCAAAGTATTTTCACATATGTATGCATACCTCGATCCTCGTGCCACCAATCACGCATCTCGATGCATGATGGCCGAGGAGTCGAATTGCACGACTCAATGTGAAATGAATGCACATATAAACACAACAAGACCGAGACTCCATCATGGTTAATCCGGAGTGTCGGCAACCGGGAATTGAGACATGTTCCGTCACTTGGAGTACGAAGCGTCCCTCGTTTCCTGTGTTTGGGCTAACTCCTATCCCAAACACAATGCAATATGCATGACATGCGTGAATGCAATTCTAACATGCAACCTAACATACACAACGCTACGGATTAAGATGGCATACGCAATGCACTAACATACAACCTAGCATATGCAATGCAAAGGACTAAGATGGCATACACAATGCATAATGGACTTACACCAACATGAGTGGACCTCAGCCACACCCACATCAGTAGCCATAAGATGAAAATGAGACAACCGAAATGAGTGCACACATGCACGCAAACCGAAGACCGAACTTAAGGTACAACATGCAACTCTAACAAGGCATGACAAGGGATGCAAGATGGCATGCAATAGCATAAATTACAGCTCTGAAATAGTATGCAAAGTGGTCTTGAAACATGGAAACATGACACCCAATGCATGGAATAAGCCCCGAAACTCAAAGCTAGGCACATGAATTGACTTATAGCTATGCAAAGCAAGCATTATTTGAATATGAAGCACAAAGACAGAGCCAAGGCAGTCCCAAAACATGCACATTTCCAGTTTAAGGCATGGCCAAAAAATGCTAGCATGATGGACTAAAATAGCATGCAACTTTGACTAGCAAACATGGTTTACATGGTATGTATATGAAGCGCAAGAGAATTCATCAAACCAGCCAAAATCAGTGAATAAAACATGTCAAAATATGCACAAATAACCTCTGAAATGCAGCCAACACATGCACAAATGATGGGTTCCTTTAGAGGGCCATACAAGGGGTTATTAAGCACATACAAGATAGACACTTAGCAAGACCAAACCAACTCTGGAAATGAGTTATGAAAGCCCTAAAACCCACCAAATAGGCCCTGGAATCAGTCTCGGAAACATGCAAATGAAGGTCTCTTTGAAAGGCCTTGAATGGGATTTCTATACACATGCATCATAGACATAAAATATGGCCAAAAGGGCCTTGGACAGAGACAAGGAAGACCTCAAAACCCTCAGAATAAAGCCTAAAATAAGACTTCAATGTATGCAAAATAGGGTCCCTTTGGAAGGCCTAAAAGACCACCAAACAAGACAATGAGAGAGGGGGTCACCCCCCTCTGATTTTGGCCCTCAAAAATACATCTAAGCCACTGAAAATCCATTGGATTTCAGTGGCTAAGAGGCCAAGCCATGGCCAATGCAAGTGCTCTAATGCATAGCCCTATTCATGAAGAGATGAAGCATGCATAAGGGGAAAATGACCCCAAACAGAAATGGGACCTTAACCAAACTTGAAGAGGATGTTAGAACAAGACTTTTTTTAGTTTAGGTCGAGGTCCAAAAGTTCACAAATAAGGCTAATATATCATGCAAAAAATAGCCCTAAAGAGAGATAGAGGATATGGGCAGTAGATGGCCTCAAACAGCAAAGAACCCTTAACAAAGTTGAAGAGGGGCTCAAAATAAGATACTTACAGTTTGGGTCAAAGCCCAAAAATGCTTGAAAATAAGACTAATCAATCATGCAAAATAAGGCAAGAAAAGGGAAAATAGGGACTCACCCTTGAAGAGCAGGTTTCCAGCAGCTTCTGGTCCAAGATTCTGAGCTTTCAACCTCTGCAAATGGCCTCCAAGGTGTTGGAATGGATGATGGAGGTGGTAGGCTATGGGTTGGTGTGCAAATGGTGCAAGGATTTTAGGGTTTGGAGGGTTGAAGTATGGATATAGGGGGAGTTGTATGCAAATGCTCCAGCTGGTTTTCTAACCCCTGCAAATGAGGTTGAGGGTTGTTTATAGAGAGGGAAAGAGATGAGGCTTCTTGGAGAAGCTAAAGAGAGGGGCTCAAAGCTTCTAAAGGAAGCTTGACTAAAGGGGTCAAGCTTCTTGGGGAAGCTAAACCAAAAGGGTCAAGCTTCCTCAAGAAGCTTGACCAAAGGGGCCAAACCACCTTGAAACCAAGCAAAGGGGGTAAAAACCACCTAAAATGGACCAAAAACAAGGACAAACCCTCGGGCAGTGGATCTGGTGCAAAACAGCTGGCACAGCTGGAATGTACCTGAAGAGACAAACCTGGCCGACCAGGTTCAAAAGGTCCAGGTGGCCGGCCGGCCACCTCCCCTGGTCGGCCGACCAGGGGTCAAAAGGGGCAAGAATAATTACTAGTCGGCCACCCCAGAAAGGTGGCCTCCCAGATGAGAGCAACACAGCTGTGTGGAGAAAAACCAGAAAATGTGGTTCAGGAGAGAGAAAAACCAGCTTTTTAGAGGGGTTCAAAAGGGTCAAGAGGAATTATTGGTCGGCCTACCAAGATTGGTGGCCTCCCAGGTGTGTACAACACAATGGTGGTATGAAGAATCAGAAATTGTGGCTCAAAAGTAAGAAAAACCAGCTTTCTATCAGAAAAACCGGCTTTCGGAGAGAGAAAAAGGATAAAGCTGGTTTTTTAAAAAAATGCTGGTCTCCAACCCTCCTACAACCTTCCTAACAATGAAAATAAGGTTTCTGCCAAAAATGAATCAAGACGGATGCAAAATGGAGGTTCGGGGACCGAAACGCGCGCGGCCCGGGGCCCCGAAAACTAACTATTAAGCACCGAAGGTGCGTTTGACCACGAAGTTGGTCTCTCGGCCACAGTGTCCCTTAAAAGGGAGGAAATAAGGTGTACGCCAAAAACCGGAGCAAACGGAGGTGTTAAGCGGTCCCAAACCGAGGCACACGGTCGACGGCTCCGAAAATCGGAAACCGGGCTCCAAACGGAAAAATGGCCTACGACTACGAAACGTAGCCTACGGCCACTGAGAGACAGTCTACGAGACCTCTCCCTCCCTTCGGGAAGAGAAAACGGAGAAAACGGGACCCGGTTCGCAAATCGAGGCAAAGCACAAAAGAGCCCGAAGTCCGAGGCAAGGCTCGCAGCCGAGACTCTGAAACTTCAGAACGAGCACAGTATGCAACATCACCAAGCGCTCAATCGGTGATACCTGAGTCTTAAGGTCGGTCAAAAATGGGGTGTCTACACATGGTTGCTGATTCCACTGACGAAATATCCATAAAATGACAATAGTAGCGCTTGTATAGCCTACGTTTACATAGGTGCCGACTATGGTTTCCCACGGACGAAATATCCATCAAAGGTTGTACTTTGAGATTCCCAGAGTTATGATTCATGGCCCTATTTTCTGATGTAAAGAAGGAAATGAATGATGAACTGTGATATAAACTGGACTTTGCATGGTTTTGGAAAAAGAAATTAGACGTTTGGTTATGAGCATTGCATATGCATTTCACCCTTATATCTTTGTTAAAATTCATATATTGTGTTGAATTATTTCTACTAGACTTTGCTTTACCCTATATGGGAAAACCCATTTTCAGTTCTTAGTGAGATGTCTTCGCCAAGGCAGTAGCTTGGGAGGATTGGGGCAAGAGCTTCATTTTATTTACCTGTTGTAAGTATTTTGTACAAGCCTAGGGCTTTATCTGTATTGGATTTAAATCCATTTTGATTTAACCAAGTATAGTCTTGGACAGTTGTAGCCTTCAGGGCATTTCAATTATCTGTTTAACTTCTATTTCATATCTTTGTTGTTGACACATGCTATAGATTCAAGGTTAGGACTTATGAATGTATATTCACAAGTGTCACCTTTTTGTACAATTAAGTCTTATGTAATGGAAGAATATTATACTCTGATTTATATTTTTATTTAGTTATCATCATGGATGGTTTATTGTATTTATTTTGGGGCGTTACAATACATATTTAAAATAAAAAACATACCCTAGAACATTAACAAAGCTAAGAATACACATATTTAAATGAAAAACATACTCTAGATACTTCTCTATCTTGGGGCTATTGTTTAACAAGAACCAATGAGCCATATCATGATATTGTTGTGACATATCAACATCCCTTGTGATTAGGCCAATAGGAAGAGCAGTTTCTGTGAATACAGTCAACATTTTGCGACGTTCGCCACGATCTTGATTTCGTTCAAGTCGATTATGCACTATTTCGATCCCATCAACATACATTGAACAAAAGGTAATGCACCCTTTCACATTGTAAGCCTTTGTGATTGAACCTTCTGGTCGAGCTCCTGTTTGTAACAATCTTTTTTAAAGCTCCAAGAAACTTGAAAAGAGAATAAATTAAGAGCAAGGTTACACATGCAACATATAATATACAACCTTTCATTTAACAATTACCTTTTGATCCGGTACATTCATTGATATTGTACCGGTCCTCAAAGTACAGCCTCGCTCTGCACGTGAATGGCCAAGTGAACCATCACATCAAAAAAGGCTAGAGGAAAGATCTTTTTCAAATTTAATAAATGATGTCACCCCATCAATAAATGGCTGACTCATCCTTCCATTAAGCATCTTACCCAATACAATCCAACTCTTGTCCATGCCTGATCACAAATGAAAGATCAAGATTTTTAATTTGTCTATGTCATAAAATGCATCATCTGTACTATTAACCTATTCCATTTAGGATGCACAATGTGTATCATACAAAGAAAATCATATAACTTTGTCTATCTCTAATAAAAATCCATGAGTATCTCTCCTTAGTTCTCCAGGTATATAACATAGATTGACATGGGACATATTTAAGTAGTAAATTTGCAAGTACAATGTAGACTAATGGTGAATAAATTATTAGGGTCAACAATAATCCTTACTTCATGTTATTAGTCTCTCTCTCTTTCTTAGTTGATCCTTAAATAAATTCTAATTTATCTCAACTATACAATCAAATTATTAAAATATTTTTAGATGTAGAATTCATATCTATTTTGATATTATATTAAATTGTTAATTGCCAACTCATTCAAAAGATTAAACTATTAAAAAGACAAACAATTATTAGTTATATTATATTCTTATCACGAACCAACTCATAATTGAATTGTTTGGGTTTAATAAATTTGAGCTCATATCAAAATTGAAATTCATATATTATATACAATATTAATATTATATATATATATATATATATATATATATATATATATATATATTATGTTTTACTACCCGTGGAGAAGGACAACGACTTAATGATTGGCAAAAACACACCACTAAACAAAAAGTGCCAAAATAGAAGAAAAACACCCAACTAGCTTAAATAAATCAACCAACACTATATGTAAGGAAAACTATATCTACAGTCAACAGAATATGCTACCAACTTTTTTTATCAAAAAAGATTCAAATCAGAATTTACATATTAGCAGGCAAGTGTATGACTTAAATTTGGAAGAAACCTTGTTGGCTTACAAACTTTTAACAAACACCTCACAGGCACACAATCAGATGGAGCATTCTTGGCTTAAGAGATTGAAGGAAAGAGGGCTTGTTTGTGTGCCTAAGGGGGAAATAGAACTATTCCAGCCAAGAAAAAAAAATACCTAATGCAGTGATACAAGATAAATAATAAGAACAATTCACATCACACCCAAAAGCAGCAAATATAAGAAGACACCCAAACAGGCCATTATTATTCTTCGATCTCTCTCTTAGCAAACACCCATTGCAATTATAATTCCCACATTGCAGAAGAATAAGATAAACCCAATAAGTTCACTGAATGAGATAACAATTAACTTACTCCAATTTCCAATTCATCTAGAAAAAAAAAAAAAAAGTAAATAAATAAAGATAGTGAAGCTCCAACAATAGTGATAGAGAGAGAGATAGAGTACAAAACAAACCTATGAATTTATTTATTTATTGTTATGCGATTTCACTTTTAGTCGTGTTTTAACCTGGGAGCTTCATGATTTATATGTTGAAAGCTATCCAAAAATTGGGTCTTTAAATTATCATGAAATCTAGGAGTCGTTTGCTTGGAAATTTTATGCTCAGATTTTATTTTATTCGCAATGAGAAATCAATAGCTTAGTTTATTTAATAGAGAATAAGAAAATCCAAGCACTCAAATCCATTAGAACAACATACGAACAACATAAAAAAATTAAAATGTTAGAGAAAAAAAATTAAATGCTACCTAGGGTTCATAATGGGAGGGAAGAGAGGGAAGGAAAGAGAGACGCATGTGTACCGTGAGAGTCTCTTTCAATCAGATTGTGGAAGAATGCTTCAGCAAAGAGCCGGTTCCTCTGCCGTGGGTTGCAACGGTAAGCAAACTAAAGAAAGAGCAGTGGTAACAAGTAAGACAAATGAAATTTGATGCTCCTGAAGATTCGCAACCCTTCAACTTCTCAGCCCTAAAAGAAAAGAAATTGTCTTTAGATATGTATTAATTGTTCTATATATTTTTTGTGAGGAAATTTTTTGTCTAAAATAGGCCCAATTTTTTTTTTTTTTTTAAGACAAATAATTTGTCACCAATCACCAATTTTGGGCACCTTTTTTTTTGTTGGCGCCAAATATTTGGCTTCTTTTTGTGGAAAAAAAAAATTTCCTTACCAAACTAAAATTTTTCGTCTCCAAAAGAAAACCCCTTCTTTTGATTTTTACGACAAAATTAAAAGGTTTTATTTGGTTTCATTTTTTGCAAACAGTTTTAAAATTAATTGCAAACCTTAGTATTTTTTTTATATTTTAGTTAATTTTTTTTTAAATTTTTAGTTGTACATCTAAAATGTAAAAAAATAAAAAATTAACTAAAATATGAAAAAAATTCAACAAAGACAAACGAAAATCCTTTTAAAAATAAGTTATGAGAAATTAAATCAAAAAAAAAATTAAAGTTCAAAAAATAGCCAACAATAATATGAAAAAAAATCAAGTTGGAGTTTTTTTTTTTTTTTTTTTTTAGATACACCTAATTTAAATATATTTAAAAAGTAAAATATTGAAGAAAAAAATATTTAAAAAAAATCAATAAAAAAATGACAATGTACTAAATTTTTTTATTTTTTTGTATGTAGTGAATTTTTTATAGTGTTTCCTTAAATTTTGTACTTTTTAAGTTTATCTAAAGGGCAAATTACACAGGTGGTTGTAGACACCCCATTTTTGACCGACCTTAAGACTCAGACGTCACCGATTGAGTGCTTGGTGATGCTGCATATCGTGCTCGTTCAGAGGTCTCAGAGTCTCGGCTGCGAGCCTTGCCTCCGGACTTCCGGACTCTTATGTGCCTTGCCTCGGTTTGCGAACCAGGCTCTGTTTTCTCTGTTTTCTCTGCCCGAAGGGAGGGAGAGGTCTTGTAGATCATCTCTCAGTGGCCGTAGGCTACGTTTTGTGGTCGTAGGCCATTTTTCCCGTTTGGAGCCCAGTTCCCGGTTTTTCGGAGCCGTTGGCCGTGTGCCTCGGTTCGGGACCGCTTAACCATCTCCGTTTGCTCCGGTTTTTGGCATGCATCTTATTTCCTCCC
Source organism: Camellia japonica (assembly GCA_030407325.1). Taxonomy (NCBI): domain Eukaryota; kingdom Viridiplantae; phylum Streptophyta; class Magnoliopsida; order Ericales; family Theaceae; genus Camellia; species Camellia japonica. The sequence continues at coordinate 316 of JAPPVO010008129.1, read as the reverse complement.
TTTTGAGGGACACTGTGGCTCGAGAGACCAACTTCGTGGTCAAACGCCACCTCCGGTGCTTAACAGTCAGTTTTCGGGGCCCCAGGCTGCGTGTTTTGGCCCCCGAACCTTCGTTTTGCATCAGTTTGGTCCATTTTTGGCAGGGACCTTATTTTCATTGGTATGAAGATTGTAGAAGGGTGGGAGGCCGCAATTGTTCTGAGGACCAGCTTTATTCCTTCATCGCTCTCCGTTGCCCATTTTCCTCGCTAGAAAGCTGGTGTTTGACCATTCCCGGGCCACTTTCTTTGGCCCCCTCAACCACATATTTGTGTTG
>JAPPVO010008128.1:0-15031 GCA_030407325.1 Camellia japonica | reverse complement strand
CAAAGCTCTCCAGCGACAGATCGATGAAGAGCAACAGAGATCGAGTTCGACGAATACATATATACCTTCTGCAATCGAGCGAGAGAGAGAGAGAGTGTGTGTGTGTCTTTGATCTGGTTCGATGAATCAGTCAAGGGCTTTGGAAGAGAGAGAGAAAGAGAGAGGGAGAGAGACCAAGCTACCGAAAAGACGGAGAGAAAGTGAGACAGAATGTGAGAGACGGAGAATGACGGTGTCAATATAGACACCCAATACGACGTCGTTCAACAGAGCTCTAAGACAACGTTTTGAAAACGTTGTCTTTCATCCATCTATAATGGCGTTTCCCAAAACGCCATAAAAGAAACGTTGCCGTACATCATTTTTCCTGTAGTGATGTGGCCTAAACCAATGGAACACACCTCCTAAGTCCCTTCCATTCCTTTAGAATTCAAGCAAAATTCTAAGTTTCCATCCAATTCCAACTAAAGGGCTTTTATGTCCTTTTACCCCAATTTGCCTATATATACCACACCCTCCCTAGTTGCAAACATACACACAACACACTCACTCACACACATTTTGGTTAGAGAGAGGGAGGAGAGCAAGGAAGAGAAATCTAGAGGAGAAGAAGGAGGAAGAAAAGAGAGTTTCTTGTGCAAAGCTTGGAGGGTAAGCCACCAACACAACCCTCTCTTCATTTTCTTTTCTAATGCATGTTTTTAAAGATTCTAAATAAAGTTTCAGATCTGTTATTATCAAGTTCCTATGTTGAAAATACTAAGATTTGAGTATTGTTTCCATCTCTCGTGTATTTTACCCATTTTGGCACAAAACCATCTTCTTTTGTACACATCTCTCAACTTTTCAAGGGTACTCTTTCAAACAAATTTTCTGAGTTAAACATGTGATAGTTAGCATATTTTCTTCACAAAAGAAATGAAACTTTCCCATGGTGGAACCCCCTTTTTATAAATTTCCTTGTTTTTGGCATTCTACCTTAAAACCTGTTTTTTTCAGTCAACTTTCAAAAATTCCAGAACAATGTACAAAAATATTCTGAACCTCTATTTTATGTCAAAACCTTCCTTAAGGAGTTAGCTTTCAACTAAAATTGGTTTCATCGAAAAACATTGAGTGGTTTGCAAGAAAATCAAGTTTTCGTAACAGTTGACAGATCTGGGCAGATTCTGGGCAGATTCTGGACAGATTCTGGAATAGTGCTGGACTATTTTCTAAATAACTTAAAATTGGGAAAAGCAATTCCATTTCCGAAAAATGTTCTAGAAACTAGATCAAATTCTCTACGAACCATAGGAAAACCGAGTCCGGTGGATGAACCTAAGTAGTCCTTCCATATTAACCTTCATGTGATGTTAAATCTGGAAATTTGTTATGTTTGGATGTTTTATGCCCTTGTATTCATGAAAATGTTTAATGGCTTATTATGGCATGATGTTGTATGGGTATTTTATATTATTTATCTTCTTATCTTGAGGAGGCATGCTTATGTGGATTTTATTTTATCGTTTAGTTGGACTAACCTTGACTTAAAACACTTAATTCAACGGGAAACCTAATTGGGTGGGTATTGGGTTTTCGAACACTTGAGTAATGAAAAGATGAGAAAATGTGAGATATGGTTTGTTGGGATGCGTTCCCTATTCAAGGTTAAATCTTGCGCAAGTGGTTTTCGGGACCCTTGAACGGAGCGGTTGTATTCGGACCCTAGGTGGTTTGGTGTAAGGAGGGATTCAGGCAAGGCCCTATTTTTACCGTCTCTTTTGAGGCCCTACGGTTGGCGCTACGCGGTATATAACCGTTGGTAGGCATCCGAGGTTAGTTCTGCAACAAAGCAGCAAAAGAGGGGGCATACCGAATAATCCGCGTCCGATTCTTATGGTCGGGAGGACGGAATCTCTTTGGGGGATTTCTAGTTACTAACATCTGAACCTTATCGTAATGTAACGGAACAATCTCTTTGTAAGACACTACTAGAAAAGGGAGCTTTAGCCACGGAACTTTTTGCGACGGTTTGAAAATCGTCGCAAAAACCATGTTTTTGCTATGGCAAACGAAGTCGTCGCAAAAGTAATTTTTTTGCGACGGAAAATCCAATTCCGTGGCAAAAAATAGTACCTTTTGCGACGATTTGTTTCCCGTCGTGTTTTTTTTTTTGTGGGCGATTGTTTTATTTTTTTTGCGACGCTGGTTGTTCCACCGTCGCAAAAGGTTTTTTTTTTTTCCTTCACCCTGACTCTTTACCTTCTCTTCTACCGTTTTAGTATCTTCTTCCATCATATCAACAAAAAGGAAAAAATCATCCACTCCAGAAAAAAAAACCTAGTCGTTACTCTGTCTCTCTCGCTCCCAATCATCAATCTCGCAGCCCCAACAGCACTAGCATGGAAGAGTTCCAGGTTACCCTTCTCTCCTCTCACACTCGCTCACAAAGACCCTCACAATATCTCCCTCTTTCTTTTGCTCTCGCTGTCGCGTTATCCTCACAGGCTTTCTGTAGCAGTAGTGGCGGCGACTTCGCACCTGTTCTCCCTCCGACATCCAGATATATCTATCCTCTGCTCTCCTCTGTTCTCCCCTGCTCTCCTCATTTGTCCTCTCCTCTTTTTCTCTTCTTTTGCCTTCATTGGAATCAAACCATCTTCATTGTATTTGTTTTTGCTTTTGCCTCTACCTATTGTTTTTTTTATTCTATTTACTGATTTAGATTTTGTTTGTGTTCTACATTGTACCAACAGCTTTGGTCAAAATTACTTCTTTTTTTTGCTCTTGATTTTTTTAGCAGATGATTCACCAAGCTGGCCCACCACCCAAATTTTCAATATACATTTTCAAAGAATATGTTTGCTATGTATATCATATATGTGAAAGTCTAAGCTTGTGTTAGAGTGAAACTATCCATGTGCATTTGTTTTGCACACCATGTGTTTGTTTATTTTCCTTGCAAGCTATCCATGTTTGCAAGTGAATGACAACAACAATAATTCATTTCTGTATCAATTCTGCAATGAACCTTTTCAAAAATTAGGCTGGGTAACATTGTAGCTAATTTTAGTATATGAAAAAAAAAAAGAAATCTGTGGATTAATAGTTGATTATAGGTTTCCTATACCTTATAGAGAAATTGACTCGTTGATCCAAAAAAATTATCATTGACTAACTAGTTACACAATGCCTAGCATTTATTTTCTTGATAACATTCGCTGGACGCATGATTTGATAAAAAATAGAAAATCATGTGATAACAATTACAATTTCTATGTGTAACTGACATAGTCATTGTTCATTTTTTTTTTTATTGATTTCACTTTTTTGGAAATATGATGCCTCATCAGACTTTATAGAAATACCAAATTTATACATTATCATTGATAATTTTGTCCCTTGTCTATTGCTTTTTCATGTCTAAGAGGTTGGAATTTAGCTGACATCATTTATATGTAGTTGAACATGACTTTAGACATTTTTCCATCGCTGAAACTAACTGAGCTAAAGGACATTGAATTGTTGATTGCGAAATTGAACAATGAATAGATTGAGTTTCCAAAATGTTTGGGGAATTTTTTAATGTTTAGGTGGATGGACATGAGGTATAATATAATGCTTTCAAAGCTTGTTCAACATGCTCCTCTTGCCTTATATGAACTTCGTAATGTGTGACATGCACGAAGCATACCAGCCTTAATTTCTTTTCCACTTGTATATATTGCCATTTTGGAGCTGTTTCTTTATTTATTTACTTAATTTTTTTGATATGTAAATGCTAAAGCTATTATTCTTCTTTATTTCTGTTTGTGGCTTGTTTCTATTGGATGAAACATACAGATGAGAAATTTGATAGTGATAAGGATGCAGCCTCGGGATGTTTCAAGGAGGGATATGGCAACCCAGATAAGCCCAGAGGGTAGCCCCTACTCATCTCCCAGGAGGCTGTCTTTCTCGCCATCAACTCCACCTGTCATTCCCATTGTGGAGTTGGAAAGTCCCAAGACCTCTAAATTAGAAGTTAGAGATATACAGGCTGATGAACAGGTCACTGTGACTAGGTGGTCCAAGAAACATAGAGCTTGATTTCCTGGGAGAGGCTCAGAAAATGTCTATGACTGGAAGAAGAAAGCTGTCGAGGTTCGATCTTCTGCTTGAGAAGTTTCAGAGGCAGCGAAAAGCATTTCTAAGTATGTATTTTGTTATCATCCAACTCATGTTTTTCTTGTTTATAGGCCTGTTGATGCGAATAGACTTCAGATTATTTCTTGCAATTATTTAAGAATAGTTTTTTTTTTTGGTGTGTATGTGTGTGTGTTCTAATGTCATAAACTTCAATTTCTTGATTATATTACACTACAAGTACTTCAATTCCTCTCTGCTGATTGTTTCTGAAAAATTCCCAGAACCTATGTACAATCTTCTTAAAAAATGCATGGTTATATAGAAAATGATAAAATATTTATTCATTGATTCAGAATGAAGAGAGAGGAAGCCAAAATCACTGCATGGAAGAACCTTGAGATGGCAAAAGCCGAGGCAGCAATAAGGAAACTTGAGGTTCTTTGTGTCTTGAAATACCTTATTGACATTAGATATGGCCATTCAACTTATTGAAGTTAACAATAGATAGTGGAAACTTATAACTATGGATTTGTAGTATACCTTCAGCTATGTTCTTCATCATACTGATACATTCAGTATAGTATCTGTGATGTTAAGATTCATGTTGAAATTTCCCTGAATTATGCTCTCTGCAGGTATGTCCTAAAAGTTACAATTATTTGTGGTTATGCTGGCAGCATTGTGGAATACCAAGATTTTGTGGTAAAATACTACTCCCTCCATACCAAATTGTTTGTCTGGCAAGAAAAACAAGAACTTAAAAATAATGTATTTTCATACTGAAATTTTTAAATTTGTTTTACTAATTAATTTGTGAAAAAAAAAATTAAAAATTTTGACACAAAAATACATTATTTTTAAGGGACAGAGGTATTATCGAACAGGATTTGTGTAGCTGAATATGAATAGTTGGGACAAGGCTTTGTTGAGTTAGACATATGAGTGGATACACTTAACTGGATCTATGCATACATGTAATTAATTTTCTCTATGACAAATGTGGATTCTTTAATATATGTTATGCCGATGATTTTAGATGTAGGAGAGTAACTTTTTTCTTGCTATTTGATATTTGTGTGCTTAGCCTATCTCACCCCCTCTCCCTATTGATGTTTTAACAGTTATGACGATGAGAAAACAACAGAGAAGATACTTTAGAAATTAAAGCTTGAGAATTATCAGGTATGCTCCCATAAATTTATATTACAGTTGGTATCGCAAAATTTGTGTTGATCTTGTGTTTTTTTTTTTAAATTCTTTCATGTTCAGTTTGTTGAATGTTTCAATTGTGAAGTTTTTAAGTTTTATGGGTGGCAACGTTGGCTTATTGTTATTTATTATTATTATTATTATTTGTTTTTTGTAGTTGGGAAAGACAAGTTTTTCTTAGGGCTGGTCAGATTGGAGTTTTAGACTCACGACGGGCTGAAGTTTTGGATGCTGCTGCAAAGTGTATCCAGGGTCGGTTACGGACTTTTGTTGCACACAGGGATTTTGCCTCAACCAGGGTTGCTGCAGTTTCCCTTCAAGCTTGCTGCAAAGGTTCTCTTCCACAATATAGTTTATATTTGAAACTTTTTGTTTTGCACGTCTTTATTTTTTAAAATTTTATACAACCTTTTCATTGCTTTTATAAGGACAATTTTTCTTCCTCTAACATAGAGCTCAATATTATTTGAAGCAAGGTTGAAAGGTGAGCAAGTGATCCTTGTGTTGCTCTATGATGCCTTGGATTAGGTCTGAAGGATAGGGGTATAGGTATGTTAGGGTTATGTCAAATTCTGTTGGGGGTTTTGTGAATATTGTATAATTGTAGGGAAACTGTTGTGTAACATATGTACTCACCACTAGGCTAAGAAGCACGGACACTTCTACAGAGGAAGCGTGTCATGAATGTTGTGTTAGATTTTTTTATTATCCTTGAATAAATTATTTATATATATGACATAATAATTTATAAAAATGTAAAACTTGAATGTGTCCGCAATGTGTTGTGTCATGCATTATTTGAAAATTGATGTGTCGGTGTTGTGTCCATGTTTGTGCTACTTAGATTAATAGTTTGGATAGTTTGTAGGTTCAGGTCCAAAGTGGAACTTAAGTGGATGCAGACATCCACCCATTATAGGTTTAAATGAAGTTATAAAAAATAAACACGCACACTTAATAATCTCAAAAATCAGAGAAGAAGAAAAACTAATGTCTACAATTCCCATGATCTGTAGCAATATGCCATCTACAATATCCACAGCCACCAGCTCAGTCACTATGTATTAACACTTTAGGCACCCCATTGTTAGACATCATACCAAAAGTTGGTTACCGTGATACCATTTTTTCATTTATTTTCCCATTTGTGTTTTTTATTTTTTTTATTTTTACTAAGCCATTTGTGTTTTAATTGACTTGGTGTATTCATTCTTGATTTCCTTGTGCATTATATATTAGTGATTGTTTAGTCATATTTATTTCTTATCTGATATTTAATCACTGGAACTTTAGTGAGCTTAAGGCAAGAGTTCATTAACTTGTTCTTCTTCTGCGTTATTGTCTTGCTTTGCTTTAGATTCAGCACTGTGACACTGATAATTTTTTTAAAAAAAAATATTTTTATTTTGCAGGCATTCTTGCTCGAAATGCATATGCAGTAATACGGGAGGCAGCAGCTGCTATTTAAAACAAGCTACACTATATCTGTTTTTATTTTTTTATTCCTATTGTCGATACTAAAAGTTTGAGTTCTTGAATATCAAAAATTATTAGTATTGTCAGAGGTTATTTTATATATTTTTGTAAAGAATATTTGGTTGACAATTGTTACAAGGTACATATATTATTCTTAGTATATGATTTTTTGAATGTGAATTTGGATGTAGATGTGGATGTGAATGTGAATGTGGATGTATTTTAGAAAATATTAATAATTTGTATAGGGAATATTTAATAAAATATGATTTTATAAAAAATAATTTTATTGCGACAATAATAAACCATCGCTAACCTGTCGCATATACATATTAGTTCCAATCTTTTGCGACAGTTTCAACTGTCGCAAATAAATCTTTTGCGACGGTTTAAACTGTTGCCAATACGGTATTAACTTAATACTACTTTTTTGGCGACGTTTTCGATCGTCACTAATAATACTATTTGCGACGGCAAATACCGTCGCTAAAAAAGGTTTTTTGTGACGGAAATCAACATCGTCACTAAAAATGCTATTTTTTTCCCTTTTTTTGTGTTAGGCGAAACCGTCGCAAAAACTATTGATTAGCCGTCGCTACAAGAAAGCGACGGTCTATAACCGTCGCAAATACTTTTTGTCACGCCCCTTTCCGCCACCCCCCATTTTCCGTCGCTGCTCCGTCGCAAAAAGTCTTTTGCGACGATATATGGACCTTTTGCAACGTTTGAGACCGTCGCAAAAAGTCCAGTTTTTAGTAGTGAGACTCATATGAAGCTTAAAACTTTCTTTTTGGGATGTAATGTAACGGAACAATCTTTTTAATCAAATATAATTGTGGTTGTTATGTACCTATATCCTATGTATGAACCTTATCGTTGCTTATGAGACCTTGTGTCAATACCTGGTAAGATCTGTCAAAAAGGTAGTGCGTTGCCTAAGAAAGCCGGACTTAGAAGGGAGGCTAATCTGACTCCTCCGATGATCTGGGATCTTACTTGGTTATTAACCATAGGACTCATTAGTGACGTTTCCTACTCTTGAAACCTTAGATAAACCCTATATTTATTGGTTAATATATTATCTGATGTTCCCGATTTTTGAGGCGTCACAACTTGGTATCAGAGCTAATTGACCTATCACTTGAGTGCAGGCATATCACACATGGGAACTCTCGCTTGTGACTGTGTCACCGAAGCAAGACTCTCCGCCCATGGGGTGACGGTGTACCGTTGGCGTCGGTGGCCGGCTAGTCTGATAGGTACAGTTGTTGGGTGACATGGTGTACCCATGATCAACGACAACTTGGTATCAGAGCCTAGGTTCAACCCTTACCCACGCGTTTCGACCTGCGGTTAGAGACTACCTTGCCCCGACTATGTTAGAATCTTTCTTGACGTATCTTAGGGAATTTCTTTGAATTTCGGGCACACCAACATCAACTCATGAGGACCTACTTCAGGAACGTGAAATGGTTTTAACTTTGAGTGTGGCCTCACATCACACAGTAGGGGGTACTATTAGTTCTACGCGTCTTCTATCGATTGCCGTATCCTCATCTTGTATTCGTAACCTTTATTCAATGTCATCCTTTTCCAAGATTAAGTCTTGTCCATCTGGTCCTGTTTTATATACTACTATTTGTAAATTTGACCTCCTTTGACCCTTGATTATTTTATTTATCCCAAGGCTTCTTGTAAATAATTTCATTTTCTTTACTCGGTGATGAATCTTGGATATTCAGTTTGAAACGCGGATGGCCAACGCAGTTTCAAGTTAAATATCTAGTTTAGTCACTACATCTATAACCTTGATCACATTGAAGTTCGAAACCATAACATCATACCATTCATCCATATTTCAGTTAATCCTGATGTTATCACCATAACTGCTTCGTATTCTTCGTCTCCACTTCAATCCAATTTTAAGGATCGTGTAATTATTATTATGTATACATGAGGTTGTGCTGTGTGAACACCTTAGGATAATTAAACTCTAACTTGAGATTAGTTGCTTACCCACAAGGAATTGCCTCTGTAGTTAGAATTTGACTTACGCCTCACCCCATTCACAGAAAAACAAATGGCGGACCATACTTCGAGACAAGTAATAACATGAGCTTGCAAGCAACAATAGAAATGCGGTACCAATTGAAACCTTAACAATGGACGAGTAACTGTGGCTAAAATCTCGAACCCTATCAAGAATCAAATATTGGAGGAGTCTTACCATCTTCGTGGAAATAATCGACACAACATTGACTTCAGAATGGAAGGAGGTAGAATCCAAGAGGATTTGGAGCTTGTGGAAAGGAAACTCAACTTCATGAAGATACCCTACTCTGACCTCATCTAAAAAAAATAGATTCGTTACTCGTACCTTAGCAATTATCGATAGCTACCAAAAGAAGGAGATGACTTACCCATCCAACGGAGCATGTTTTCAATTTAAGGGGGATAGACAAGACTCCATGGCTTCAACGAAATGTACGACGCAGTGGCGCGATCAACTTGCGGGTAGGATAGTAAGTCTAATTTTAAATGAGGAGGGCCAAGGAGAAATAGAGCTTTCGCGCGTAGTATGCGAGTATGCAGATGTGTTTCCTACGGAATTACCAGGTTTGCCACCAACCCGGGAAGTAGACTTTAGCATCGAGCTGCAACCTGGGACTACCCCAATATCCATGGCCCCGTATCGTATGGCACCAGCAGAACTACGAGAATTAAAGACACAATTACAGGAATTGCTCGAGAAAGGATTCATTAGACCAAGTACTTCGCCATGGGGAACACCCATGTTGTTTGCTAGGAAGAAGGATGGGTCGTTGAGGCTATGCATCGATTATCGTCAACTCAATCGAGTCACGATTAAGAACTGATACCCACTCCCAAGGATCAATGACCTTTTCGACCAACTTAGAGGCTCAAGGTGCTATTCAAAGATCGATCTCAGGTCAAGTTACCATCAACTGCGAGTCAAGGAGGAGGATATACCAAAAACTGCCTTTCGTACTAGATATGGCCACTATGAGTTTGTAGTAATGCCCTTCGGACTAACCAATGCACCAGCAGTATTCATGAGCCTAATGAATAAGATTTTTAGACCATACCTTGACCAGTTTGTAGTAGTGTTCATTGATGACATCTTGGTATATTCAAGGTCTGAAAAAGAGCATGAGCAACATTCAAGGATTGTCCTCCAAGTTCTTAGGGAAAATCGGTTATATACCAAGGCAAGTAAATGTGAGTTTTGATTGAATGAAGTAAAATTCCTAGGGCACGTGGTATCAGAAAATGGGATTACGGTAGATCCAACCAAGGTGGAGGCAGTATTAGATTGGAGACAACCAAAAATCGTGTCAGAAATCCGCAGCTTCTTAGGATTGGCCGGTTATTACCGGAGGTTCATCCAAGATTTCTCCAAACTAGCTAAACCAATGACTCGTTTGACGCAAAAAGGAGTAAAGTATGAGTGGGATGAAGCTTGCGAAAAATCCTTCCAAGAGCTAAAGAAGAGGTTAACTAGTGCGCCAATTTTGACCTTCCCAGAACGAGAAGAGGGGTACACTATGTATTGCGATGCGTCTAAAGAAGGATTAGGTTGCGTGCTCATGCAAAATGGAAAGGTAGTCGCATATGGATCCAGGCAGTTGAAACCACATGAGCGCAACTACCCCACATATGACTTGGAGTTAGCAGCCGTAGTTTTTGCCCTAAAGCAATGGCGACATTACCTGTATGGGGAACAATTTGAGATTTTCACAAATCACAAGAGCCTGAAGTATTTATTCACGCAGAAGGACCTTAACTTGAGACAGAGACGATGGATGAAGTATCTTGAGGATTTCCAGTTCACTCTCTCATATCACCCCGGTAAAGCCAATGTAGTAGCAGATGCTCTAAGTCGCAAGAGCAGAGGGATGATGGCTAAGATCTCCGTCAAGGAATGGGATATGGTTAAGACACTCAATGAGTTCAAGATTCAAGTAGAATCTCAAGATACAAGAGCATCTCTTAGTGCGCAGAAGGTAATGCCTAAATTGATGAATGAGGTCCTAGAGGCCCAGAAGCACAATCAAGAGGTAGCCTACATCAAGGGATGTCTGGAATCAGGAGAACCCATGCCCGATTGGGTAATTCACCCCAATGGGAGTTTAAGATACCAAGGTAGATTGTTTGTACCAAGTGACGAGTTGCTTAGAGAAAGGGTACTGAAGGAATGTCATCATTCTGCATTTGCGGTGCATCCAGGAGGGACTAAAATGTACCAAGATTTGAAGAGGCAGTATTGGTGGAATGGAATGAAGAAGGAAGTGGCTAGGTTTGTGGCGAAATGTCTGACGTGCCAACAAGTGAAGGCGGAACATCAGAAACCAGTGGAAATGTTGCAACCGCTACCAATAGCCGAATGGAAGTTGGAGTATGTGACGATGGACTTTGTGACAGGGTTGCCTAAGTCACCTAGAGGGCGCGATGCTATATGGGTAATAGTGGATCGCCTCACCAAGTCAGCACACTTCTTGCCCTATAAGATGACCGACACTTTAGAGTCTATGTGCAGGCTCTACATTGGAGAGATCATTCGACTACATGGGATTCTGATATCTATTGTGTCAGATCATGATCCACGGTTCACCTCTCGATTTTGGGAAAGCTTACAAGAAGCTCTGGGTACTAAGTTATGTTTTAGCACCGCCTTTCACCCCCAGACAAATGGACAATCTGAACGCACCATCTAGACACTCGAAGACATGTTGAGAGCTTGCGCAATGGATTTTCAAGGAACTTGGGAACGACATCTACACCTAATTGAATTCGCCTACAATAACAGCTTTCAAGCTAGCATCAGTATGGCACCCTTTGAAGCATTATACGGACGACCTTGTAGATCGCCGATTTGTTGGACGGAAGTGGGTGACGCAAATCTGGTAGGACCCGAACTTGTCCTAGAAACTACTGAGAAGGTCAAATTGATCCGACAACGGTTGAAGACTACTCAGGACTGTCAGAAGAATTATGCAGACAGGAGGAGGAGACCGTTGATGTTTGAAGTAGGCAGCCACGTGTTCCTAAAGGTGCATGTAACGCCCTCAAATAAACCCATAATACATAATATTAACATGCGGAATTATAAGGAAATAAAGTATTTTATTTCATTCATCAGAGTACCATAAAATAAAAACATCTTAATAAATGCCCTATGGGCTTACATCTTGCCAAGCCAACACTTGGACACAATTCCATGAGTTCTAACTCAAAAAACAAATAAAGCCCTAGGCTTGAAAGTTTACAAGTTATTCGAATAAAACAACTAAAACAAATAAAGCACGTCTTCGAGTCCAAATCCTCACAAGCTAAGTCCTTGGAGGTAGTGAACCACCTGAACCTGAAAATGAAGTTCCCATATAAGGTGAGCCACAACCCAGTAGAAAAAACTAAACCAAGCATAAGAATTAACTAAAGCATTAGCATTCGATACATGGTTAACACAAGATAATCAATTTCCAATTTCATGACACGAATGTCTACATTGTCTATGACATATTGTCTATGACCCTTTCACTTTCCAATATTTATTCAACTTTTCATTATATCATTATGGCTCAGAACCTGGCCAACTATAATAGTGATCCAAATGTCACAAAATAAATGAGACTAAAGCTCAAACCACAACACTTCCATACTTCCAACTGATACACATTATAATGATGCATCATATCACAACAAATAGCAATAAGCACACATATGAGTGATGCTACTGGAGTTCATCCCCTATCTCCTCCCAACAAATCCGGTTTAGAGGTCCATCCCCTATCTTCCCCTAAACCGTGGAGTTCATCTCCTATCTCCTCCAAACAAATGCATATGCAATGAAACACACAATTGCCATATACAACACATAATCAATACAAGTAATGTTCTGTATTAATTCAACAGTCACATAAGTGACATAATTCCAGTTATACCTAAGCCACATGCAAGGTCTACAACAATCAATGGCTATCAGCCACCGATAGCCCAAAACAGTTATTTCTAAACAAGAAATAAATACAACAATGAATGTAAATTCAACAGTCTCATAGGTAAGTACTTAAACTACCCACTATATCATTAATCTCATAATTTCCTCCCCAACTTCATGAATTAAACCAATTCCACATTTTTCCCTTAAATTAATTATACAGATTAATCTAAGCCAAAACCCTAAGGTTTTCTCCCAAATTACTAAACTACTACCCCCACATACCAAAATACCAACACTTAGGATTAAAGCGTGTAAATGGAGTAGGAATTCCCTACCTCGAAGCAAGAACCCAAAAAGAAGAAGACGGAGATGATAGCCCAAACTCCAAAGTGCTCCAAATCAACAACCGTTCAGATTAAATGGAAGCCCTCAACCCACTCTACTACTTTTTAATGAAGGAACTAGTTAGATACTCACTCTAATAGATGAAACCTAGGAGAGAAGATGAGTTGGGAGAGAGAGAACTCGTAACCTAGGGTTTTATAAACTGAAAGGGGCTGAAAAACTGTTTTAAACACGCTGCTGCGTATTTAAACCTAATAGGCTCGCTCGAGCGAAGACATGGTCGCTCGAGCGACCAGACACAAAAATCCACGCTCGAGCGAAAAAAGCTCGCTCGAGCCAAAAACTTGATGCTTCAGGTCTGCAACCCAGAAGCTCGCTCGCGCGACCAAATGCTCGCTCGAGCGACGAACTCGAAAATACACCTCGCTCGCTCGAGCGAAGAAAATTCTCGCTCGAGCCAAGAACACATCTCTCAGGTCTAAGTACTGGACGCAAACCTCGCTCGAGCCAAGGAAAGCTCGCTCGAGCGAAGACCAAAAATGAAGACCTCGCTCGAGCGAAGAGAAGCTCGCTCGAGCGACCAAGCCAAAAACTGAACATGCAGACTTGGTTTCTAAACCCAACCAATCTGCAACCAACCTGCTAAACACATCCTATAACCCAAGAATAAGGAATTAAAGGACAATAACAACAAATATAACAACGGAATCCACGGAACGTAAGTCCGGATACAATAATCAAATGGAAAAAAGACCGGGGTTGCTATAACCTCCCCCCCTTAAAAGAATTTCGTCCCCGAAATTAAGCATGAGTTTGTAAAAACAAGTTTTTCTTAATTCCCAATGATATATAAAACATAATCAACAACTTGACCAATATTGGTCACTTCATCTCTTATCAAGAGGTATCTCACAATATGTATAACCAACATATATTTCAACCTGCATCAATATTATGCATTACTCCTTTCAATGTTAACAAATTCCATATCATATTCAATCTCATGATATAAACAACCATTCAACATATAAATGTTATATTCCACTTCCATAAAAAGGCAAGTTCAAAATGCTAACATTAAATCCAAAACATTCAATGTTTTCCAACTTAAGACTATATAAAATTCTCAAGTTCAACAATATTATATAATCTAAATACAAGATTACAAATCAATAAACATATCCGGATATTTCTCGCGGACTTCCAACTCACGTTCCCAAGTGGCCTCCTCCACTCCGTGATGCTTCCACAAAACCTTCACCAAATGGATGGTTTTGCCTCGCAAAACTTGATCCCGTCTATCCAAGACTCGAATCGTCTCTCCTCATACGAGACATCCTCCTCAACCACTAAATCAGTCCAATCCAACACATGTGATGGATCTGGCTCATACTTCCGAAGCATACTCACATGAAACACATCATGAACTCCGGATAACTGCGGTGGCAAGGCTAAACGATAGGCAGCCTCACCAATTCTCTCAAGGATCTCAAAGCCAATAAACCGAGGGACACTTCCCCTCTTCCCAACCTCATCAAACCCCCGCTTAGGTGATATCTTCAAAAAGACATGATCACCCATCTCAAATACCAAAGGTCTCCTCCTACGGTCAGCATAGATTTCTGACGACTCTGTGCTGTTACAAGCCTCTTACGATAAGCTCAACTTTCTCCGTCGTTTCCCTCACCAACTCCGGACCCAACAAAGGTGCATCACCTACCTCTGCCCAACAAACAGGAGATCTACAAGGTCGGCCATACAAGGCCTCAACGGTGCCATACCGATACTAGACTGAAAACTGTTGTTGTAGGCAAACTCCACTAATGGTAAGTGCCTCTCCACGACCCACTAAAGTCGAGAACAACCCCGAAGCATATCCTCAAGGATCTGAATAGTACGCTCGGACTGTCCGTCAGTCTGAGGATGATA
>JAPPVO010008127.1:0-34103 GCA_030407325.1 Camellia japonica | reverse complement strand
CCTTGGCGGATCCTAGGGCAACGCCCTGGCGGGGTTAAGGGGCAGTGCCCCCAAAACAAAAATGCAAAATGCATTCAAAGTTTCTTGTCCGCTCGAGCGGCCGTTTATGCGCTCGAGCGGAGAATGTTTGGTTTCAGAAGTTTGACCTATCTGCAAAAGTACTGGGTTAGTGTATTTCACGCTCGAGCAGAGCTTTCCACGCTCGAACAGACCATGTTATATCAGTTCATGAATCTGATATTTCAAATCACTTTTTCAGACCTCTCTCTCTCTCTAAAACTCTCTAGAATTCCAGATCGGGAGCTTCTCTCTCTAGAAGCCATCTTTTCTCTTTGATTTCTCCAAATCCATTGGGATTTAGACCTAGGTTCCTCACTAAAGTCGGTTATCTACGCGAGGGCTACGTTGTGTGTGGTGGAGATCGAATTTCATCGTCGTTGATTTTGGGGTTTTCAACTCGTTTCTTCTTCAAACTTGAGGTAGAGATTTCCTTTGAGTTACATATATGTTTTTGCAAGATCTAGATGATTTTCGAAATCATCCTTTGATTAGCTTTGAGAAATTGATTATTGATTTCAAGAATATGAGTGATTTTGAAAGAGGGTTTATTTTCTTTTCTTTTTAAAATAGAAATTGAGGGTTTTGAACCATATTGATTGAAGAAAGATGACTTTGGGGAGATTCTTCTAAATATTTTGGAGACGAATGGTTTTGGTGAAAAAACCTAGAAATTGGGTTTTTTTTTGAAAGATGATGAAAATTGTACCAAAATAAATGGATGTTTTGAAAATTGTTTATTTATATATAAATGACGAATTTTGTGAAAAAAAAAAATGAGAAATATTGTTTATTTTGGAAATTGTTGTCAAAATGTTGATTTAGTCTTGAATTGACTAAATTGTCGAGATTGCTCGAAATGTGGGAATTACATTATTCTCTTGAATAAATTGGATATAAAAGTATATATATATATATATATATATTCATCTTGTGGAATTGTGTTGAAAAGAGGATTGGGAATTTTGATCACAATGGTATATTGTGTGGAACAATTGAATATGGAAGTAATGTTGCATTGCACTATCAATCATACATTGGCATTTCAATTCATTGGACTATGTTAAGCTTTAGAAATTTGCATTGAGAAAAGAATGTTGGGAAATGGGTTTTCATGAAATGGTTTTGGGGTAAATACGGTGGTAAGTCTTGATAGGTGGTGTAGATGAAATTGTTTAAGCTGGCATGAGTGTCCTTGGTGAAAGACCAGAAAGTTGTGCGGATAGATGTCGAGCCTTCGGTTAATACCGGTAAAAATAACAATTGGTAGTACTCGTATAGTCTACTTGCAGACACCGACCTAGGGATTGCCAGAGTTGTATTTACCACCACTTGAATTAAATTAATAAATTTTGAACAGTTGAAGTTGCATAACATCATTGAGCATGATGGTTTTCAAAAGATGAAGATGTATTTTATTTTCAAAAAGGCATGGCATGGCATGTGCATTCATCTCTTGAGACTTATATAAAATGTATATACTTTGTGAAGGATTTTCTACTGGGCTTTATGCTCACCCTACGGGATTTTTGTGCAGGAAAAGACGTGGTGAATCCGCCTAACTGATGGCGTGGAAATGTGTGTGCTGAGAGCATAAGGTTCTCATTTGCTGTGATTCTATTTGTAAGCCAAGGGCTTTGTATGTGTGGGTTTGAATAACCATTTTTGTATAACCGGGCTTAAGCCTTAGAAACTTGTAACCCTTGGGGGTATTTATTTGTTTCTTTACTTGATGTCGGATTAAAGTATTATTGCATGAGAAAACTATTTACATTATGGAATTCAAATGCAGGATTGTATAATTGGTTTTTCCTTTAAAGGGGCCATGATTATTGCATTATCATTTGGGTTAGAAATTTGGGGCGTTACAACTTGATATCAGAGCTACCGGGTTTGAATACTTGGAGCTCGTGGGAAGTGGTTGTTTAACCACAATGGGTTCATTTAGCATGTTTAGGAAGTGTTATGCATCTTGTGACTATGTGATAACATGCTTATGTGACTAAATGGGTATGGGATTGGACTTTTGGGATGTTGTTTGCCCCTGTTAAATTCCTTGAGGTCTTATTCGAAGGGTACTTGATCAATACTCATTCTACTAAGAATTCTTGGTTTTTCGTGGGATGAATCTCATCATAAGAGTATAATCCATATGTGTTTACATGACTAAGTGCTTATGTGGAGTGAAATGGAATTGTGCATATGGTAAAGAAATATATGGAATTGTTGTAGTCGAACGTGTGAATCAAGTTACGAGCACATATTAGTTAATGTGCTAAATTATTTCTCTTGTGTCCTTTATTAGGATGTCAGGAAGGGGTCAAGTCCGTGGTGGTAGAGGTGGGAGGCATGGTAGGGCTCGCCGAGGTGTGCATGAGGTACCAGTCCATAGGGTTCCGGTGCAAGAAGAAGGGTTCGGTCAAGCTAATATGGCCGAGCAAGCAGGCCAAGCTAATGTGGCCGAGCAGGTGGGACAAGCGGGTCAAACAGCAATGGGGGCCCTAGCTCGAGAAATGCCAGGGGCTTTAAAGGAGTCTATGAACTTGTTGAGGGTGGAGAATCAAGCCCAAGAGAACACCGCGGAGTCAAGGGCGAGTTTCTTTACTAGAGAGTTCTTGCGGGCCAAACCGAATGAGTTCCATGGTGGTCCCAAGCCCAAGAAAGCGGATGAGTGGCTCGAACAAACTGTGAAGACATTTGAGATGCTTCACATCGAAGATAGTGAACTAAGAGTGACTCTAGCGAGTTACTACCTTAAGGGAGACGCGGGTCAATGGTGGAAATATGCCAAGGGTAGAGTGGAGCCGACATGGGAAGCCAATGCGGTTGCTTTCCAAGATAAGTACATACCTCCCACTGCTAGGGAGAGATTGAGGCAAGAGTTTAAAGACCTCAAACAACTCGACATGCTCGTGGCCGAGTTTGAGGCGGTCTTCTCTAGTTTGTCCAGATTTGCACCAGAGTTGGTGGCAACGGAAGAGCGCCGTTGCATTGAATTTGAAAAGAAATTGAAAACAAAAATTATGTTCAAGCTTGTCGTAAATATGATTCGGGAATATGACCGTCTTGTGGAGACGGCGACACACGTAAAAATTTCTATACAAGCCGAGAAGGAGAGGCTTCGGAGTTCGAGGTCTAGGGGCCAAGAGTCTCAATGAGACTATAGGCAGAACAAGAAGAGCAGGAACACTTATCCATCCTAGTCTCAACCACAGCAGTCTAGATCCACTTTTCCTTTGCCTAGTGCGGGTCCGGAAAAAGCGCATCGAGTAGCTTCTCGTGTTTCAAGTGTGGCCAACCGGATCACAAATCCTTCTCATGCCCACAGAAAGGAGGAGGGCAATTAATGTTACCACCACCTAACTGATCTCAAAGTCAGTCTCAGTCTCAAAATAAAGGTCAAGGGTTTAATTGTTATCAGTGTGGTCAGCCTGGACATATGAAGAGAACTTGCCCATAGTTGGGAGGCACATCTGGCGCATCAGGGTCGAGACAGACTCTGAGCCCCCAGCAAGCTCAATCAATCCAAGCTTCGCAAGTTAATCAGGGAGCCACTTCGGCTCAGTCAGTACAACAGGTCTATGCTCCGAGAGGGGAGCAAGTTAATCAAGGGCCATAGGGGCACATGTATGCTGTTACCGTGCCAGAGAAGTTGCTAGAAACCTCAGTTATGAGAGGTATTTTTGTTGTGTGTAATACTTTGGCTAATGTATTGATAGTTACGGGTGCATCTCATTCATTTATATCTACTGCATTTGTTTCTACATTGGGGTTAAAGGTGGCACAGTTAGCGTCTCCGCTCAGAGTAGAGTCACCTATTGGGGATATGATTGATTTAGACTGGGGGTGTCATAATTGTGAGATAGAAGTTGTTGGGCGTTGACTTCCGTTTGATTTTGTATTGCTAGACATGTCGAGTTTTGATGTCATCTTAGGCATGGACTGGTTGTGTTCGTACCGAGCTATGATAGATTGTTACCGTCAGAGAGTTACAGTTTGTACCTCAGGTGGTGATTGTTTTTATTTTTTGGGGAACCGAGTTGATAGGGTCTTGTCACCAGTCTTTGACCCTCATAGTAGGAGCAAGCTTAGTGGTCTTTTTACAACACTCTTGAATGGTGAGAGTGACAGGGCCCGTATTGAATTACCAAGGGTAGTTCGTGAATACTCAGAGGTCTTTCCCGAGGATCTTATTAGTTTGCCACCCCACCGGGAGATACAGTTCTCCATCGAAATAGTGCCTAGCACGGCACCGATTTTCATGTCGCCATATAGATTTGCACCAGCCAAATTGCATGAGTTAAAGATCCAACTCCAAGAACTTTTAGACAAGGGCTTCATTCGCCCTAGTACATCACCTTGGGGAGCACCGGCTCTCTTTACGAAGAAGAAGGATGGATCATTGCGATTGTGTATTGATTACCGCAAGTTGAATCGAGTTACCATCAAGAACAAGTATCCTCTACCTAGAATAGATGATTTGTTTGACCAACTTAGAGGGTCTCGTTGCTTCACAAAGATAGATTTGAGGTCAGGGTATCATCAGTTGAGGGTTCAGGAGCAGGACATCCAGAAAACGGCCTTTTGTACGCCTTATGGCCACTATGAATTCCTTGTAATGCCTTTTAGGTTGACTAATGCACCGGCTTCCTTTATGAATTTGATGAATAGAATTTTCCGGGAATACTTAGACCTTTTTGTGGTTGTCTTTGTGGATGACATCTTAATCTATTCAACCTCCGAGGAGGAACATGAGGCTCACTTATGGGTAGTGCTTCAATTGCTTAAGGAGCACCGTTTGTATGCCAAATTTGATAAGTACGAGTTTTGGCTCAACGAGGTGAAATTTTTGAGGCACGTAGTGTCGAGTGAAGGAGTGACTGTAGACTCCTCAAAAATAGACGCAGTACAGGATTGGGAACAACCCAAGAATGTTTTTGAGATCCGGAGTTTCTTGGGGTTAGCAGGTACTAACGACGCTTTGTAAGGGACTTCTCTAGACTAGCTGCACCTTTGACTAAGTTGACTAGGAAGGGTGTCAAGTTTGTGTGGAATGAGGCTTGTGAAAAGTCTTTCCAAGAACTTAAGACTAGATTGACTACATCACCGGTCTTGATAATTCTGAAAAGGGTTTGGATTACATTGTCTATTGTGATGCATCCGGGGATGGACTTGGTTGTGTCTTGATGCAAGAGGGAAAAGTTGTGGCCTACGGATCACGACAATTGAAAACTCAAGAGAAGAATTACCCCACCCATGATTTAGAATTAGCGGCGGTGATTTTTGTCTTGAAAATTTGGAGGCATTACTTGTATGGTGAGAAATTTGAGATTTTCTCTGATCATAAGAGTCTGAAGTATTTGTTTTCTCAAAAAGACTTGAATTTACGACAACGGAGGTGGATGGAATTTATGGAGGATTATGACTTTGAGTTACACTATCATCCGGGGAAAGCCAATGTGGTGGCCGATGCTTTGAGTCAAAAATCTGTGAGTAGTTTGGCAAGTGTGGCCATTCGAGAATGGGATATGCTAGATGTTATTGGCAAGTTTGATTTGCACTTGGGTGAGTCCGGAAAGAGTGCTACCTTGTTTACTTTGAATGCTCAACCTACCTTGGTTAGTAAGGTCATAGAGGCACAACGAGGAGACCGTGATATGGAATCAATTCGTGTTAAGATTCCAATGGAAAGGAAGAGAAAGGTTTGAACGTTCACTCGGATCTGAGTGTTCGTTACCTAAACCGTCTGTTTGTACCAGAATCTTGTAGAGAGGAAGTATTTCGGGAGTTCCATCACTCACGCCTTGCGGTACACCTGGGAGGCACTAAAATGTATTAGGATCTTAGTTGTCAGTTTTGGTGGAGGTGTATGAAACGGGATATCGCTTTATTTATATCGAAGTGCCTTACTTGTCAACAAGTGAAGGCCGAACACCAAAGACCAGCAGGTTTGTTACAACCCTTACCAATAGCCAAGTGGAAATGGGAGCGTGTTACCATAGATTTTGTAGTTGAGCTTCCTAAAGCACAACGAGGCAATGACGCCGTTTGGGTGATTGTCGATATGTTGACTAAGTCTACCCATTTCATTTCGATGTGCACCAGCGACTCAGTTGAACGCTTGGCAGAGTTATACATTAGAGAGATAGTTCGACTTCATGGAGTCCCTGTGACTATTGTGTCGAATAGGGATCCTCGTTTTACTGCCCGATTATGGAAAAGCCTTCAAGAGGCGTTGGGAACTAAGTTGACTCTTAGCACCGCTTATCACCCTCAAACCGATGGACAGTCGGAACGTACCATTCAAATTTTGGAGGACATATTTAGAGCTTGTGTCCTTGATTTTAAGGAGTGTTGGGAAAGGCACTTACCATTGATTGAGTTTGCTTACAATAATAGTTACCAAGCTAGTATTGGAATGACACCATTTGAGGCCTTATATGGCCGACCTTGTAGATCACCGGTTTGTTGGGCTGAAGTGGGTGATGCACCGTTATTGGGTCTGAAAATTGTTAGAGAGACAACCGAGAAAGTTGTTCTCATTCGGAAGAGGTTAGCTACGGCCTAAAGCCGATAAAAGAGTTATGCCGATAAGAGAAGACGACCTTTATCTTTTGAAGTTAGTGACCATGTGTTTCTAAAAATCTCACCAAGGCAGGGTTCATTGGGCCTTTTGAAATCTTAGAGTGAATTGGGGAAATGGCATACCGGTTGGCTTTACCACCACAACTTTCGGGAGTTCACAACGTATTTCATGTATCT
Source organism: Camellia japonica (assembly GCA_030407325.1). Classification (NCBI taxonomy): domain Eukaryota; kingdom Viridiplantae; phylum Streptophyta; class Magnoliopsida; order Ericales; family Theaceae; genus Camellia; species Camellia japonica. Next base: position 27,284 of record JAPPVO010008127.1, on the reverse strand, counting down.
ATGCTTAAGAAGTATGAACCGGACCCTTCTCATGTTCTTGATTGGGTTGACTTGGAGGTAGATGAGGATGCCTCTTACGAAGAATGATCGGTTCAAATATTAGATACCCGGGAGCAAGTGCTACAGGGCAAAACTATACTATTGGTAAAGGTGTCGTGGAGACACCATGGGTTTGAAGAAGCGACGTGGGAACGGGAGGCGGAAGTCCGCTCCAAATATCCGGATTTGTTTGAAAATGCTTAAGTTGCTTTTCTTTGTAATATTCCCTAGTGTTGAGGGAAACGTATTTAAAGTTGTTAACCACATGTTGATATGTGCGTTGTTGTTTTAAGCATAAGGTTGTTTAAAGTTGCCATTACTTTTTGGAAAATTTCATGTTTATGCGTATTTGGGAGGTTGTTGTTAATGAGATAACTATGGTGGAAATGGTGGAATTTGGTTGAGAGTTAGTATTGTGATTTGAAAATGAAATAGTGTGGTTTTGATCGCTAGAAACCCTTTGTTGGGTAGTTGATTTGAAATTTCGGGGACGAAATTCTTTAAGGGGGAAAGGTTGTAGCGATCCCAGTTTGCCACTTTGCTGAGTATGTCGGGGGTCGAGCTGCCCGATCAGCTCGCAGGGGTCCAGGGGGCAGCGCCCCGGCGGGGTTGAGGGGCAGCGTCCCCAAAACAAAAATGCAAAATGCATTCGAAGTTGCTTGTCCGCTCGAGCGGCCGTTTATGTGCTCGAGCGGAGAATGTTTGGTTTCAGAAGTTTGACCTATCTGCAAAAGTACTGGGTTAGTGTATTTGATGCTTAAGCGAGGCTTTCTACGCTCAAGCGAACCATGTTATATCAGTTCGTGAATCTGATATTTCATATCACTTTTTCAGTCCTCTCTCTCTCTAAAACTCTCCAGAATTCCAGATCGGGAGCTTCTCTCTCTAGAAGTCATCTCTCTCTTTGATTTCTCCAAATCCATTGGGATTTAGACCTAAGTTCTTCACCAAAGTCGGTTATCTAGGCGAGGGCTACGTTGTGTGTGGTGGAGATCGAATTTCATCGTCGTTGATTTTGGGGTTTTCAACGCGTTTCTTCTTCAAACTTGAGGTAGGGATTTCCTTTGAGTTATATATATGTTTTTGCAAGATCTAGATGATTTTCGAAATCATCCTTTGATTAGCTTTGAGAAATTGATTGTTGATTTCAAGAAGATGAGTGATTTTGAAAGAGAGGTTTATTTTCTTTTCATTTTAAATAGAAATTGAGGGTTTTAAACCATATTGATTGAAGAAAGAAAGATTTTGGGAGATTTTTCTAAATATTTTGGAGATGAATGGTTTGGTGAGAAAACCTAGAAATTGAGTCTTTTTTGAAAGATGTTGAAAAATTGTACCAAAATAAATGGATGTTTTGAAAATTGTTTATTTATATATAAATGACGAATTTTGTGAAAAAAAAAATGAGAAATATTGTTTATTTTGGAAATTGTTGTCAAAATGTTGATTTAGTCTTGAATTGACTAAATTGTTGAGATTGCTCGAAATGTAGGAATTACATTATTCTCCTGAATGAATTGTATATTTATATATATATTTATCTTGTGGAATTGTGTTGAAAAGAGGATTGGGAATTTTGATCACAATGGTATATTGTGTGGAACAATTGAATATGGAAGTAATGTTGCATTGCATTATTAATCATACATTGGCATTTCAATTCATTGGACTATGTTAAGCTTTGGAAATTTGCATTGAGAAAAGAATGTTGGGAAATAGGTTTTCATGAAGTGGTTTTGGAGTTAATACGATGGTAAGTCTTGATAGGTGGTGTAGATGAAATTGTTTAAGTTGGCCTGAGTGTCCTTGGTGAAAGACCAGAAAGTCTCGCAGATAGGTGTCGAGCCTTCCGGTTAATACCGGTAAAAATGACAATTGGTAGTACTCGTATAGTCTACTTGCAGACACCGACCTAGGGATTACCAGAGTTGTATTTACCATCGCTTGAATTAAATTAATAAATTTTGAACAGTTAAAGTTGCATAACATCATTGAGCATGATGGTTTTCAAAAGATGAAGATGTGTTTTTTTTTTTCAAAAAGGCATGGCATGGCATGTACATTCATCTCTTGAGACTTGTATAAAATGTATATACTTTGTGAAGGATTTCTTACTGGGCTTTATGCTCACCCTACGGGATTTTTGTGCAGAAAAAGACGTGGTGAATTCGCCTAACTGAGGGCGTGGAAATGTGTGTGCTGAGAGCATAAGGTTCTCATTTGTTGTGATTCTATTTGTAAGCCAAGAACTTTGTATGTGTGGGTTTGAATAACCGTTTTTGTATAACCGGATTTAAGCCTTGGAAACTTGTAACCCTTAGGGGTATTTATTTGTTTCTTTACTTGATGTCGGATTAAAGTATTATCGCATGAGAAAACTATTTACATTATGGAATGCAAATGCAGGATTGTCTAATTGGTTTTTCCTTTGAAGGGGCCATGATTGTTGCACTATCATTTCGGTTAGAAATTTGGAACGTTACAGCTATTTTCATTTTAAAATAAAGAACATAGTTTATAAATCTAACAATCCACATCATTCTAAACCGACTCCAATCCAATACTCTATTTTGAAGAGACCACTAAATCCAATACTCTATTTTGAAGAGACCACTAAAAGAAAAGAGAAGAATGCGACCATCGAGTTTCTTCAATGAACCCCACCCTGGGTCTTTCTTTCGTAGTGTAGTTGGTTCTCCCGTGGTAAGCTCTTTGACTACTAGCTTGGCTAGGCGCTGGCCTTCTATTTGCTATAACATATAAGAGTTTTAGAAATTAAATATTTTAGTTTTTAAAAGTGAAATTTTGTTACAAAAGACATTTAGAGACCGATTTCTATCATCGACAGAATAATCGCTAAAAGGTCGTCCCGAAAAGTAAAAAATAAGGCTTTTAGCAACAAAATTTTGAAAATGTCACTAATATATAGACTTTTAGAGACAAGATAATTTGGTTTCAAAATAGTTTATTTTTTGAGACAAAAAATTTGATCCCAAATAGATAATAATTCATCACTAATGTCCAATTTTCGTTGCTAAAAATATGACATTTTTTGCAACAAAAATATTTGGTCCCAAAAAAATAATTTTGTTCCTAAATTTTGGTCCCAAAACCTTAATTTGTTATAGTGATTAAACATGGATGTGAGGTATTCTACTTCTATTAGTTTCAACAGGACTATAAGATTTTGTATAAAAATTCTAATTGCATAGTAATTTCCATTTTTTTTAATGGTACAAATATGAACCTTATTTGATCATTGTTTTGGCTCTTGTTACTGTCTTGCATTATTGTATGCTAGTGCATGCATATATGCAGCTGAAGAGTGAAGATAGTGGAGAGACAAGTGGCAGCCATGCTTAACTAAAAACAAGTAAATGACCTCCTTTAATTTAATTTTGTCTTCATTAATAATGAAAATGGATTTGTTCACACATTTTTTAATTGTGCGAATAATACACAAATTGTGATTAGTTTAAAATAGTAGAATCTATAATTTTGGTTGGGGTCAGTTGACTTTTAGATATAAAACCCACTATTCTGAACTAATCACAATCTATATATTATTTACAGACTTTGAAAGTATGTGAACAAAATTAGACTCATTAATAACTAATCACGTCTACAAATGTAATTTTGTCAAATATTACCTGTATAATTTGTCCAAATCTGGTATTGAACTCACTAATAATATCTGGACTTATTTGATTAGTATGATTAATAGTGAGAAGATTAACAATTTATAAAATTAGTGTAAAATTTGTTATCCAATTAAATTAGTGAGATATATAATTCTTTCTTGTACACGTTTGTTTTGCAATATATATAGAAACATATAATTTTAATTATATATATGTTTTGTGTTATTAGTTATAGTATTAAAAAAATGACAATTTTACTAGATAGAATGATCAATAAAATATGATCTAAATAATAAAAGTTAAAACCCAAAACAATGCGACGTAATTAACCTTGTCATATTCAATGGACTACGCATAAAACCACCTTATTGTTCCACATGAAACTTATCTTTGTGTTTGTAACTATGTAATTTGTTATGTTCGTAAAAGGTTTATTCTGTTAAAAATTGAAATTAAGTAGGTTTTGCAAGTTTTAACAATGTGAGCATTGATTACTAAAAACAGAAAAGAAGGGATAAATTATACTTTCACCCTTGAACTTTTACTCAAATTTCACTGTAGTCCCTCATTTTCTAATTACAACTAAGTTGTCAAATTTTAATCAGCGTTTCAATGTGGTCCTTCCATCACTCTTCTATTTGAAATTTTAATCAAAGTTGAAAATAATGAACCAAGGTAAAATTTTGATAGAAGTTTGAGAGAGAAAATTGTAATTTGTTATACAAATATTTTCTCTAATTAATGCCCATAAAATGTGTTCACGTGAGTATTTTTCACCTAAAAATTTAACGGTAAGTGACAAGAGGATCACACTAAAATATAGTCGAATTTTGAGGACTTAATTGTTACAATTAAAAGATGGTTCTTAGGCCATGTTTCATAGTGAAATAATTAACAATCTATGAAATTACTGTATAATTGATTATCCAACTAGACTAATGAGAAAAATTATCGCTTTTTGTCCACATTTATTTTGCAATGGATATAGAAATATATAATCCCAATTACATATTTATTTTGCATTATTATTAGTAGGATTAAAAATCCATCAATTTTATTTGATAAAATCTAATTTGGACAACAAAAAATTGTAATAAAACATCGGAATGTGAGTCTCATAAATTAATCATGGGTAAATTATAAATATATCCCTTGATACTTGCTTAAAATGCGAATTGCCTCATGTGAATCTAGAGTTACAATTATTCTATTGTCATCATTTGTCTTTTAACAAAATTAACACAAAATTAAATTCGTAACTATCCTTCCATACAATAATAAAATTGTCAAAATTGATAATTAAAATATACGTATGATATCATTAAAAATTACTAATTGACTTAATAATTAATTAATGAAATGAGTCCGTTGTTATGCAATTAGAAATTTAAAATAACGGGATATAATTTTCAAAACTAAAAAGAAACAATTAATATTTTAAACAAATCTTTAAAAATTCATTTATATTTTACAACTCATTAATGATTTTTATATAATTTTATATTATAATCTATTCAATCAAACACGGTCCCAGTTCACCTGTATGCTTCAAATATAAAAATAATGTTTTATTTGCGAATAAGGAGTGAGAAAGGACTACATAAATTGAGAATAAAAATATTATGCATTTTAGTTCAGATTTTGTGACAAATGATGACGTAAATATGGCCCTTTGGTCCCGGATACGAAGGATAACCATCTTTATTGCAAATAAATAAAATGCCCTCACTGGAATAAGGTATTCCCAAATTATCTATCTTTGAATAATCATCTTATCTTATTCGTAAAGGAAAATGTTTGGTAGCTCAAAATTTTGTGGCTCAAATAGCTCAAATCTGTCAAAACGACGTCGTTTTACACTCAAAATCTGTCAAAACGACGTCGTTTTAAGTGATTTGAGCTATTTGAGCCACAAAATTTTAAGCTACCTAGCATTGTTGATTCGTAAATTAAACACAGATAAAGAGCAGCAAGGTTGACACTACCGACGAACATTTCTTATTTATTTAATTATTAGTGAAAAATCCGTGCTATGCATGGTCAGAAATATTTGAAATCATTGAAATACATCATTGGAAAAATAACGTTGTATTCACACTAATAATGAATTGATAAGCTATTAACAAACTACAATATGAAATTAAACTAACCATTAACAAATTAAAATATTTGAATTATACCCAGGTGCAATAAATCAATTATATGTAATAAATTCTTAAAATGCATATCAGAATTGTAAAATCTTTTAAAAGGAAAAGAGAGAGAATCGTATTAAATTATAACTTTTCTTAATATTTAACTCAACTTCCCTTGCAAACTTTTCTCAAACTTTACTTGGAATAAAGCACGTCAATAGTTAAAAATTACATCTTAAATTAAAACCAAAGAAATATTAGATAAAATGAATATTGCACATAGAAATAATAAAATGTAAAAAAATTAATATAAAAATTAAATTTGTCAGCCAAAACTTTGTCTTATAAATCCGCCAATTACAGAGGCTTTAAAATAAATATTAACCATGCATAGATGATATATACACCAATATGAGAAAGGAAGATAAATAAATAAATAAAAATAACTTAAATGCATTGCAAAACAAATCTTGTAGGATCATCGTATATCCAATAGCGGACTTGCATTGCTGAGTTTTGTATCACGGCCCGCTTTTTATTACCCGAGTAATATTACCATATCCATTAATATAAATCCATTTCCATTAAGAACACACAAAACTATACATACATTATCACTATAAACAAATAAAAGTCTTCTCAATTGTACATATATGGAATGCAACAAAAATTACATTTAAACAAAATGTCCGTAGCCTTACATCTTTACATTAAAGGTAAGGGTTTAACCTTGCTTATAACAATGGCATTCTGCCAACAAGTATAGGCCTTGTGGCCAAAAATTAAGGAAGATTACCAAACTTGAATCATCTCTCAACTTGCACTTGAAAAATTATTAGCAACATGGGATGAATATAAAGTCCAGTAGAGATCCCATCATGATCCTAAACAATAATAACATACATATCTATGATCATGAATGCACCATGACGTATAATATAAATAATGTGACAGTTTAATATTCAAAATACATTTATATAAGTACATTTTCTCCAAAAACATTCATTTAAACACTACAAGGTGTAAAACCATTTATTTTCTTTTCAATTATCCAGTTTAGTTTCAAAAACATCTCTTCACAATGCAACCTTGGTTATTTAAACATTCACGTTAATATAAAAGAATTTCGTCTTCACATTTGTTTTGAAAGCACGCTCACAGATACAAGTCATAACCCCATCTCATAACTCAGCTCACTGCACATACTTATGTAACAACACATCTACTATCTTCCCTGGCCATAGGCCCAAGGGCAAGGAACACCCATAACAGAAATATTGAGAATATATATTCCTAAATATAATTAACTGAACGTAATACATAATTCTATTTCCATCGGTGTGCAGCACGGATTATAAATGATACAATTTGCATAACACAGAACGCTTTACCGACCTCACCTGGAGGGGAACAACCCCAAGGTTACACTTTACTAGGTACAAACTAGAAGGAACGAGGAACCTTTGTCAAGGCATCACTATAGACAACCCATTTTTGACTGCCCTTGAGACTTGGGCGCCTCATGTTGAACACTTAGTAATGAATTGTTAAGCTATCCAAATCGTTCGATTTCTTCAACAAAAAACTTCAGTTTTCAAGCTTCAGAGCCCAACCCCCTTTGAACCAAAACCTATTTTTTCCAGCCTGACCACTAAGGGACCTGCTAGCTAGCAAGTGGCCGGCAGGCCATTTTTGGTTCGCCAGCCATCGCACTCCATGGCCGGCTAGCCATGTTCAATGACAGACAGATATTTTCAACTGCTACCTGTCCCCATGCCCATACCTTGCACCAGTTGCCCTTATACAGTTGTTTTCGACTTGAGAAGACATTTTTCTATAAATAGAAGGCCTACCCTAAGGGTTAGAGGTTAGAAAAAATTGCTAAATGCTTAAAGCTTGTCATCCTCTCTCTTGCAATATACATAGACTATCCATACACTTTCTAAGCCAAAACTTGAGGCTTCTTGTTGAGATTATTGAACATAAATTTCAGCTCTTGAGAGTGATCACCTTGTGGTTTGTGAACTAAAGAGCATCCTCTCTTCAAGAGATATAGCGTTTGCCATCTGTTTCCTTGTTTACCCTACTCTTTTCCTCTCATTTTCTTGTTGTTTATACACTATTTTGGACTGGTTTTAAGTACTGAAACTTGTGACTTAAGAGTTTTCTTGAACCTTATCCCATAGCTTATATCCTTGTTCTTCTCACTTATTTCTTTGATTTATATACTGCTTTTCAGAGTTTTGCAATGGCTAAAATATGTGATTTAAAGGTCCAAAAAGTGGAGGGGTTAGCTACCCTTCCTTTGGCTTGCTTACTATCTTTATTCTCTTCCATTTTTGCTTACTTTTTTTAGCTTTTCAAAATGATTTTCAGCACTGTACGGTGCTATTTCGGGGTTGTTTAGTGTGTTTATTTAGTTTATGCTTTGAATACTATGCTTGTGTTATTGTAAGTCTTCATAGATTTGGTTGTTTAGGCCATAGACACCAATCTATTTGAGTTGATAGCTTTCTTTACATAGTTTTTATATAAATATTCACATTTGTAATAATCATCTTTGCATAATCATCTCTGCAACCTCTCTCCTTTCTTTGCTTTCTTTGATTAAGAGTTGTCTTAAACACTAGGTTGTTGCTCAAGACATGAGAAAGAGACTTTCCATACTTAATGGTTTAATCTCTTCGGAGGTTCATTACCAAGGCATTACATCTCTCTCATGCTAGGCACAACCTCTTGTTTGACACTTCTCTTTATCACTTTTTGCACTTAGTGGACGTAATTATCACTTTTAGACAAAATAAAGAAAAGATAAGAAAATGGTAAAGTAATGTAAAAGAGGTAATAAAATTGAGTCGGGGTTCAATTAGATGTTATATTGGGGGTGTTTGTTTAGGCTTTTTTGAGCTAACTTATGGCTTCTGGCTTTTGAAAAGCTATTTTGAACTATTTGGTTAAACTTATTTCAAACAGATTCTAATTTTAACAACTTATTTTAAGTCAAAAAAGCTGATTGTGATAAGCTGCTCACCCCTTACTTCTGATTATCAGCTTCTGCTGTGGACATGTTAATTTACGGTTATACTCTTAATTTTTTTATTTTTTATTTTTTAAAAAATAGAAAAAGACCCAAATGAACTATAGAATATTATTATTATTTTTTATGAGAAATGTAGACAAGTAGTGAATAACAAAAAATAAAAGTTAATTAAAAAAGACTTCACAGCTTATTTAACAAACATTATTCAGCAACTTAAATATATAATCCAACAACTACACCAAACAGATTAACAACTTCTAATTAAAGTCATAATCTATAATTTGTTAAGCTATAATCTATAATATATTTAACAGCTACACCAAACGGGGTTATTGAACCCATTGCGTCTTGAATCATTACATACTTTGTAGTGATGTTTAGTGATTCAAGAAACAATGTCTACCACTTCCCTTGAGATAACTCTATGATAGGGGGGAGGTATTGTTGGTCTTGTATTTCATTCTATTGAGTTTTTGCCCTATCGGTTCATAGATCATCACGCAACAAACTTGCGATGATTGATGATTTGTGAACCAAATCTACTACTCCCTTGATCATCTTCATGATAGGGAAGGGTAGAGAGCATAAACATCTCCTGGAAATACTCTATTTTGATTCTGTGGTAGTAGGGCAGTCCCCAAAAGCAGTGGCCGGCCGGCCACCACTCTGTCCGGTTGACCACTTTCCAAGGTCGGTCGGCCATATTTTTATACAAGCAGTGGTATTTTTGTGGCAGAACAGAGCAGAAGCTGAGGCAAAAATAGAATAATTTTCTGACTGCAAACAAAGTAGAATCTGGCAGCGAACAGAGAGGCTTATGGGAGGATGTTCTTGGTTGTGTGCTCGCGGGTCCTCGCTTCTCGTTCAAGTCCTTTAAATTAGCATTTTAATATTAGTATGTTGTACTTAATTAATTAGCTTCATTCGAATTCGTAATAGCTAGTTAATTTATTTAGTGTTGTAATAATTAGTTAATTAGGACATTCATTTGGACCCTCTCGTGCGGGCAAACTTGTAATATTGTGTATGTCTTCCAAACCCCATTCTTTGTCCAGTTTATTTACTTGCTTACTATGGTTGCATGTAGTATCATATTTTTTATTTCATATCATTACCATGCCTTGCATCCATTTTTGCATACATAAGGATTTGGCTCATCATACTTGATAAACATCGATTATTTTTTGCTTGAATACGTGCGCTACCACATGCTTTGAGTTGATCCATATGTGATGTTAAGAAGCCGAATCCAATAGTTACATTTTGTATGTGTTGCATTAGTCACTTGCATATTAGAGCGTGCATTTTTCTAATTATTTCCTTTTATTTTGCCTTGCCTCGGTTGAGTGCTATGTGAGCATTTCTCACTTTAGCATGTTGCATGTGTATTGGTGTTGCCATATCAAGCATATTACCATGAGGCTAAGTGATTATTTGATATATCTCTTTGAATGTTAGTGGATGAAGGCTATTTTGCTTAAGTTTGGATGATTTGATTAATGTATACATGAGCGCACTTTTTCAAGTGGCACATATTCAAAACTCTTTTCAAACAAACATTGAATCAAGGCATTCCAAAGTGGGTGACTTAGTCTATACTTGTGTGCCTCACATAATAAGTTAGCATAATAATTGGAACAAGAGCATATACTGTACATAAAAATCACATCATGATTAGTAGAAGCTGATCTTTGATCGGGTGAGTGGGGTGCTCGATTCATGACCTTTCCCTCTCATACCTAAGTTCTCGAGCCGGGACACTTTGGTTATGATGGACAAGTGGCCTTAGGCACGGGTCACGAGTTTCCTAAATTTCTCAACAAAATATTTTGGTGGCAACTCTGAAATCTGGCAATACAGTCTATTTTTGGCATTTCTGATTGTAAATCGATTTTTCAAATTTGCCGAATTTGGACTCTTTTGTGTTTTCCTGCTTCACATTGCACTTGTGAAACCAGATTTAGAATCACGGGAGTCCGAATTGTAGGGCTATCGTATCTGATGAGACTAAACCCCTCCGAGGAGCACAAGAAACCAGCTACAATCACGCTTTACTGACCTCACCTGGAAGGAAATAAACCCCCAAACAATAACACAATAATAACACCATATGCTAAGCTACACAATACCATACAAGTGTAATACATACACATCATCTACTCAACAATAATAATGCCATCTTCCACCGATGACCAAAGACAAGACCTCTAAATAGATAAATAGACACACGACTCATACAATATAAATCCATAACTAATTCCACCCTTTTAAATCAACCATTTCTCGTTTCATATCACAAAAGAGTTACAGGCACCATTTTATTTCCAAAACCAAATCTATTTTTTCAAAACCATCATCTACGTCCACCCTTGGCTAAAACTTCATCTTTTTTCTTAAACCAATCCAATTCATAAAACACAACTACAATATGCCGTTAATCAAAAACCACTACTAAACCCAATTAAGTTTCATTTTAATAACTAAACCATTATTCCAATTCTTTAACACATAACTCAATTATTACACATCTTCATCCCTTTAGGATTAATTAATGTAACATCCCAAAATATCCCAACACAAATTAGATACATTTACCAACATTCGTTAAGGAATAAAGATAGATCTCCAAGCCTTTTCATCATTAATCCCTAAAGTGTATACAAAAGTTCTACATGCAAATTATACATTCAACGGTATGAAAATACATAAATCTATAGCATGTAGAGCATCACATCCCAAAAATAAATAAAATGCCCTTAATAGCTTACACCTTCCAAGGCTTGAGCTCGGTTACAAAAAATGGTTTCACGAACCCATACATTTAAAGCCCTTGGCTAGCAAATAAATTCTCAACAAAAATAGAGTCATCTACTCTTCACAAAAATATGTCCATGCCCTCAACTTGGAGGGATCACCATATCTTTTCCTGCACTAAAATCTCATAAGGGTGAGCACAAAGCCCAGTAGAGAATCCTTACAAAGTATATACAGTTATGCAAGATTCCCAATGTTAAATGCAAATGCCATGCAATGCCAATTTAAAGAAAATTTCATTTACATGCTCTTTTGAAAAATCACTACATTCAACGGCAGTTTGAATTCTCAACAATTCTGAAACTTACAATTTTATTCAATAGGGGCGGTAAATACAACTCAGGTAATCCTTAGGTTGGTATCTGCAAGTAGGCTCAACTAGTACTACCAAAAACCCCACTTTACTGGTTGCTAACCGGAAGGGAAGTGGTACCTCCTCCGCATGTGTTTTTGGTCTTTCACCCCGGACACTCATGCCAACTTATCAATTCCATCTACACCTCCTATCCGGACTTACCAACGTATTTACCCCAAAAACATTTCCTTAGTTCTCTTTTCTCAACAATTCTTTTCTCAATGCCAAATAATCAATTTCAAATCAAAACATGCGGCAACCTACAATAGTGTATGCAAAATAACAATTGGTAATGCTACAATAATCATTCCCTTTTCATTCTTATATATTTCAACAATAATCTCAAACAAACGAGCTTTCATTCCTTCCGCTCCATATTATCTCACAATGGAACCATATTCCCATTTAATTTCATCGACAAATAGCCACATTTTCACCTCTCAAGCAATTCTAATAGCATGATCATTTCAAGACTATAGCAACAATTGAACAATAATTTCTTTCCAACACCAACATTTTTCTCTATTTTATGAGATTCATCGTTTGTAGCTATAAGCAAGAATCTTTCGTTCCTTTAACTCTTTTGATATACAAAATAATACATTAATAATAAAACTTCATTTGTTCCCATCATTTGTTTTGAAAACCTCCAATTTCTAGTTTTCTTCCTTACAAACAACACACACACACACACACACACTAAACACTTGAAAAGGACCCTCAAGATCACACCATTTTCCTTGCCTAAGATGATTTCAACTCTCAAGATGCTATCTTTGAAGGATTTGAGATTTTTTTTTTTAAAAAAAAAAAAACCACTTTTGAAAATCTCTACATTTTGGGTCACAAAATCAAAACCAACACAATAACTTCAAGAAAACCTTTAAATCAACATCAATAATTGCAAGACATATATATATAACTCAAGAAAGTCCCTACCTCAAGGTTTTGGAGAAGATGAGAGAAGAAACCCTAGAATCAAAAGGTGCCAAAACTCAATCTCCACCGCACACGATGTAGTTCTTGCTTTGCTCACCAAGATTTGTGAAAGAAGATGGATCAAAACTCAATGGATTGCAAGAAATCAAAGGTTCTTGGAGTTTGGTGAGAGTTTTTAGGGAGGAGGAGTAAAATGATGTTTAGAGTGAGAGAGAAATGCCCCAAATGTGATACATACATAGCCAAATAGAGAAAAAAAAACAAAGATTCGGACTGCCCGCGTCCCGCACGTGCGGCACGTGCCCCCGAACGTACGGAGGCTACTTTCTGCACGTGCGGCCTTCATCCCCGCACATGCAGCCATCTCTTCCGCCCCTCACTTCGTACCTGCTTATTAGGCAGTGTGCAACCTTTCCAACTCACTCATCCCCGCACGTGCGGCCCCATCCTGCACGTGCGGCCCAAGGCCCCGCACATGCGGCCCTGGCCCAGCAACCCATAATTTTTTTTCTAGTTCGCTCCCAAGCACTCCTGCCTCAGCCGTGCACCCTCTGAAACAAGTGACGCTTAACCCAGAGTTAGACAAGAATCGAAATTTGAAGGAAAGCTCTCAAACACCACACTCAAAGAGGACAAAGTGAAACGACATGCAATGAAACCGGTCATCATAACCTCCCCACCATAAGAAATTTTATCCCCGAAATTTAAACAAACCAACCAAACTAAGGGTTCTAGCAATTATGACCACACTAACAAAATTTTCAAATCGCAACATCAATGTCCAACCAACATTTACCATTCTCATCGTTATCATTTCATCAAAACAACAATTACTTATACTAGGCATTCGAAATGAAACATCTTTAACAAAAATTCCTTCCCTCACAATCTAATACTTAGATTAACAGTACATACAACAACATGTGATTAAGAATTCTAACACTATTCCTTTCAATACTAGGGAATGTTACAAATCAAAACAACTAAGCATTTTCAAATAAATCTGGATACTTGGAGCAGACCTCCACTTCCCGTTCCCAAGTTGCCTCCTCAACCCCATGGCGCCTCCACAACACCTTCACTAACGGTATAGTTCTACCCCGTTACACTTGCTCTTGGGTATCTAGTATTTGAACCGGTCGCTCTTCGTAAAAGGCATCTTCATCCACCTCCAAATCAACCCAATCTAGCACATGAGAAGAGTTGGGTTTGTACTTCCCAAGCATTGACACATGAAACACATTGCGAATCCCCGAAAGTCGTGGCGGTAAGATTAACCGGTATGCCACTTCCCCAATTTTCTCCAATATCTCGAAAGGCCCAATAAACCTCGGAGACAACTTTCCACTCTTACCAAACCTTATTAAATCCCGCTTAGGTGAGATCTTAAGGAAAACACACTTCGAAGGATAAGGGTCGTCTCCTCTTATCGGCATAATTTTTCTATCGGCTTTGGGCTGTAGCTAACCTTTTTCGAATGAGGGCAACTTTCTCGATCGTCTCTCTAACAGTTTTCGAACCCAACAACGGTGCATCCCCCACCTCAGCCCAACAAATTGGTGATCTACAAGGTCGGCCATACAAGGCCTCAAACGGTGCCTCTCCAAGACCCCTTGAAATCTAGGACACAAGCTCTAAGCATGTCCTCCAAAATCTTAATGGTACGTTCCGATTGCCCATCGGTTTGAGGGTGATAAGCGGTGCTAAAAGTCAACTTAGTTCCCAATGCCTCTTGAAGACCTTGCCACAACCGGGCGATAAAACGAGGATCCATATCCGACACAATGGTTACTAGAAGCCCATGAAGTCGGACTATCTCTCTAACGTACAACTCTGCCAAGTGCTCAACTGAGTCACCGGTACACATCGAAAAAAAATGCGTAGACTTAGTCAACCTATCAACAATCACCCAAATGGCGTCATTGCCCCACTGTGTTCCAGGAAGCCAACTACAAAATCTATGGTAACGTGCTCCCATTTCCACTCGACTATTGGCAAGGGTTGTAACAAACCCGCTGGTCTTTGATGTTCGGTCTTCACTTGTTGACAAGTAAGGCACTTCGTCACAAAGGATGCAACATCCCGCTTCATACCCCTCTACCAAAATTGACAACTGAGATCACGGTACATTTTGGTGCCTCCCGAATGTACCGCAAGGCGTGAGTGATGGAACTCCCAAAGCACTTCCTCTCTACAAGATTCTGGTACAAACAAATAGTCTAGGTAACGTACACTCTGATCTGAGTGGATGTTTAAACCCTTCTCTTCCTTCCCCGTTGGAGATTCTACTACGGATTGACTCTATTTCGCGGTCCCCTTGTTGTGTCTCTATAACTTTGCTAATTAAGATAGGTTGAGCACTCAAAGTAAACAGTGTGTTGCACCCCCTTCGGACTTACCCAAGTGCAATTCAAACTTGCCGATGTCACCCAACATAACCCATTCCCGAATGGCCACACTACTCATGGATTTCCGACTTAAGGCGTCGACCACTACATTGGCCTTCCCCGGATGATAGTGTAACTTGAAGTTATAATCCTCCAAAAACTCCATCCACCTCCGTTGACATAAATTCAAGTCTTTTGGGGAAAACATATACTTTAGGCTCTTATAATCGGAGAAAACCTCAAACTTCTCACCATACAAGTAATGCCTCCAAATTTTCAGGCAAACACTACTGCTGCTAACTCCAAGTCGTGGGTAGGGTAATTATTCTCATGAGTTTTCAATTGCCGTGAACTGTAAGCTACAACCTTTCCCCCTTGCATCAAAACACAACCAAGCCCATCCCGAGACACATCACAATAAACGGTGTAACCTAAGTCTCTTTCCGGAATTATCAACACCGGTGCGGTAGTTAGCCTAGTCTTAAGCTCGTGGAATGACTTTTCACAAGCCTCACTCCACACAAACTTAATCCCCTTTCTAGTCAATCTAGTCAAAGGAGCGGCTAGTCTAGAAAAGTCCCTTACAAAATGCCGATAGTACCACGCCAATCCCAAGAAACTCTAGATCTCAAAAACATTTTTAGGTTGCTCCCAATCTTATACGACGTCTATCTTTGAAGAATCTATAGTTACTCCCTCTCTTGACACAACATGACCCAAAAATCTCACCTCAATGAGCCAAAACTCGCATTCTCAATTGGCAGCAAATGATTCCTAAAATCGCATTACTCTCAAGTAAACTCGTGCTCCTCAAGTCGATCAAGTCAAGACTAAGCAAACTCAACTCTAAGTAATGCTGTGCTCTTCCTCAGAAGTCGAATAAATTAAGATATTGTCCACAAAGACAACCACAAAATGATCCAAGTATTCCCTAAAAAATTCGGTTCATCAAATCCATAAAGGAAGCCGGTGCATTAGTCAACCCAAATGGCATTACAAGGAACTCATAGTGGTCATAACGCGTATAAAAGGCTGTTTTCTGGATGTCCTCCTCCTGGACTCTCAATTGATGGTACCCCGACCTCAAATCTATCTTCGAAAAGCAACAAGACCCTCTAAGTTGGTCAAACAAGTCATCAATTCGGGGTAAGGGGTACTTCTTGACGGTTACCCAATTCAACTTACAGTAATTAATACACAACCGCAACGACCCATCCTTCTTTTTCACAAAAAGAGCCGGTGCTCCCCAAGGTGACGTGCTAGGGCGAATAAAGCCGTGTTCTAAAAGCTCTTGGAGTTGAATCTTCAACTCATGCAATTCCACGGGTGCAAATCTATACGGCGCCATGGAAATTGGTGCCGTTCCAAGCACTAAGTCAATGGTGAACTCGATCTCCCAGTGGTATGGTAAACTAGTAAGATCCTCGGAAAATACGTCTGGGTATTCACAAACTACCCTTGGCAACTCAACATGGGTCCTGTCACTCTCACTATCCAAGAGAGTAGCAAGAAGACCGTTAAGCTCGTTTCTACTACGAGGGTGTAGACACCCCATTTTTGACTGTCCTCAAGACTTGGACGTCACCGTTTGAACACCCGGTGATCATCCATGTTTGTGTTCGTTCGGAGTTCCCGGAGGTCTCGGCTACACGCCTTGCCTCAGGATCTCCGAACCCGACCGTTTAGTGTATGGTTTTGCACCAAATACTTGTGTTTTTCCTTGGAGGGGCAGGGAATGCCTTGCGAGGCATCCCCACACATCACCGGCCATGGCTAGAGGTCACCGGCTGGTGTTCTGTTGCCATCGGCAATGTATATTGCCGGTCGGCATTCTTTGTTGCCGGTCGGCAGTCCATTTTGTCAAAATGGAAATTTTGGGCAACCAACTACTGTTCATCTGCTTTTGCAGATATTTTAAGACAGCTGTCTTGCATTTTGTTCCCCTCCATACACGTGTATGGAGGGATGGCCTCCTTGTTAGCTTCCTTGGTAAGCTTTACAAGATTGGTTTGCCTATAAGAAGAGGGCTCCTCTCTTGACATTAAGGTTAGACAAAAAAGGTTAGAAAAGTTGTGAGAGAAGCTCTGGTTCTAGGTTTAGGGTTTTGTATCTATCCTATATCTATATCTCTCATTCTCTTGTTTTGTGTGTGTTTAGGCCTACTATTGCACACAAACACATAGTGTTACACCTTTTCTTGGTTCTTGAAGGGCCAGAGGTTTGTTCTTGAAGCTTTGAAGCTGTTTTGAGCTCAAGGAAGGGGCCGGTCCACCATTTGTGAAGAGGTTCTTCAAGGGTAACAATCTTGCCCCTTTTTACCCCATTCTTGCATACTATTTTTGCCTATCTTAGAACTATTTTTGTGCTTAGTGTATAGTATAAAAAAGTTCTGTTTTTGGCCCCTCTAAATAGTTTGTTTAGAGTGTTTTGTGGTTTGGAGGTGTTTGACCCCTCTTAAGCCTTGAGAGGCCCCATTTTGTGCCGTTTTGAGTGAGCTCCGGGACTTTGGTGTTTGAGCCTCCTCACCACTGAAATCTTGAGGGATTTTAGTGGTAAGGATGGTGCCTTGAAGTCCCAAGAAGGAGAGGGCCACCCCCTCTCCTTGTTGTCCTTGAAAAGGGCACTTTTTGGCCTCTTGAGGGAGCATCATGTTTGAGTGTTTGTTGATCATGCCATAACTACTTTTTATGCATATTATGCCATGATATAACATTGTTGTGTGTTGGTTTTGGTACACCATGTTAGTTTAACATACATGCCATGTAATGCCTTATTGTTGCCTTAATATGCCTTAGGTTGTAAACCATTGTTCTAGCATGTTTTAGGCTTGGCTTTGTGAAGCTTTTGTACTTATTTTGCTTTGTTTGAGGTCTGTCCTTAGTTGTTTGGGCCGACTTTGGCATGCTTAGTATAGCCCCTTTGCATTTTTGGCTTGTTGGCTTTAAGTGTGTGAATGCATAGCATGCATCCTTGCTTCATTTCAGTGGGTTGGGACCATTTTCCATGTTATTTCAGTCCACTTAGCATGCTTGTATGCTTGCATTTCATAGCTTCTTTGATGCTTCGAATGTTTGTGTTGTATGCCCCATGTTTAGCATTGGTGCATCCCTTTATACTTGAGCCACTTAGATGCCATATAGGTGTTCCTTGGGTATTGTTTAGGTCTGCATTAGACCTATTTTAAGTCCCCTTGGTCTTGTGAGGCTTGGTTGACTTGGCCTTGGTTTAAGCCTCTTGGCTTGCCTCAAGTTTTGGACCTCGATTGCATGCCATGTTTGTTTTGTTCATTTGGTTTGGCACTATTTTAGCATGATTTCAGAGCCTTCCATTGTATGTTAACGGTCCATGATTATCTCTTTTAAGTGTGCTTAGAAGTTGTTTCAATACGCTTACGTCTTGAGCCATGTATCCATGCATGTTTGTATGTACATTTGCCTTCATGAACTTAGCATTATGGCCACTGTTTTGGGCCTAATTAGAGCTGCCTAAATCATGTTTAAGTCCATCCTTTGCTTGCTTGCATGCTCACCTTGCATGTTTGTTTGCATGCTCGCATGTACATCTTGCATTCCCATGTTGCATCCTCAGCTCGCATGCCTAAGTTGCATTGCATCTTGCATGCATGCCTTGTTCCTTGATCTAGTGATAGGAATTGGGCCCCTTTGGTTTGTTGGTTTGCATTGCATTTGACATCAAAATGTGCGCACTTGGTCCCTTGGGCCATCACGCATGGAAATGCGCGATTGGTGGTCCGAGAACCAAGGAGCATGTCCCTTTGAGTCACTAACATGATTGGTGCATACATGGCTTGAATTGCATTGCCATGCAAGGCTCTGTCCTCTGCTGCTGTCAAACAGATTCTGCAGGAACTTTTTGCCGATCGACTTCAAAGAGTGCCGACCGGCAATCAAATTGTGGCCGATAGCTTCATCAACAGCCGATGACCACATCCTACTGCAGGTGGCAATTCTCCTCAGCCGGTGGTGTCTCCCAATGTCCAAGGAAGCAATTCTGAGACTTTGGCAGTCTTCAGAGGGGCAGAGCAGGGAAAACAGAGACAGCCTATGCATGGCAATGGATTTCCGGGCGAAGCCGAGCGCGCATGCATCGAGTCCTCCCCCCGAGGCTGTTGTTTATCATTTTCTTAGCTTAGTTAATTTGTTAATTAATTAGGTGATTTGTAATAATTAATTAGCCTGCGAGTTAGTTAATTTGTATTATTCTTTCAGTCCCTCCGAGCGAGGGCGAATCTGTAATAAGTGTGGGTGCGTGTGTGCATGTCTTCCAATCCCCACTTCTTTCTCCCTTTTACTTACCTGCTTTGATGGTAGACTAGGGCATGTTTAAATTAGCATACAGTATGACTGCATGCGTGCATCCATACATTTGTCTTACATGCACCGGGCTCGGCGCATCATGCTAACCGCATTTGTACTTCAATTCCAAATTGGATACGTGCATCAATTGACCGCATTTCACATGCCATGTTTAGGTTAGCCGAGCCTACTCTAATCACATCCTGTATGTGTTGCATTAGTCAAACTTGACATGAACTAGGACCATGCATGTCTGCTAACTAGTTTATTGTTTTGGCACGGAGTACGATGTTAGTATTTTCATGCTTTAGCATACCGCATGCGTGTGAGTGTTAACATGACAGCATGCTTACCATGTGGCTAGATGCTTATGTGATAAACTGTTTGAATGCCTGTGGGTGAAGGTTGGATTGTCTGAGTTGGAAAAACTCGTTGAAATCCGTATTTTAGCCTACTTGCGAGTAGCAAATTCCAAAGTATTTTTCAAAACAAACGGATATGCAATGCTTATTTCCAAATTAGGCAATCTAGTCTATACTTGTTTGCTATGCGCATAACATAGTAATTCTAGGCTAATAACCGGAATAAGAACACATAACGTTTTCAAAATCGGATATCACGGTTAGTAGAGGCCAGTCTTCGGACCGGGCGAGAGGGGGTGCTCATAGCTGACCTTCCCCAATCGTACCCAAGTTCCCGAGCCGAGGCAACTTTGGTGATGACGGACACGTGGCCTTTGGCACCGAGTCAGGGTTTCCTAAATTTCCCCGTTAAAAAATATTTAGGTGGCGACTCTGTATCTGGCAAAGCAGTCCATGTTTGGCACTTCTTTTCAAAATCTGTTTTCTCGAAACGATTTGCCGGATTTGGACTCATTGGTTCAGATTTAGAACCGTGACACAAAATCGAGTCCGAACTGTAGCGTGCAGCGCGGGGTCCCCCGCGGGCGTTGTTACAGAGGGTCAAATACTGGCTATAAGACCTGATCAACCTTGTCTCCCAGAAAGTAAAAACAATCACCACTCGAGGTGCACACTGTGACCCTCTAACGAAAACAATTAATCACTGCTCGATACGAAGACAACCAATCCATGCCTAGAATAACATCAAAACTCGACATGTCTAGCAACACAAAGGCAAACGGGAGTCGATGCCTGGCAACCTCTATCTCACAACCACGGCACCTCCGATCTAAGTCAACTGTACCCCCAACCGGTAACTCAACTCTGAGTGGAGACGCTAACCGTGCCACCTCTAACCCCAATACAGATGCGAATGCAGCAGATATGAATGAATTAGATGCACCCATGTCTATTAATACGTTAGCCAAAGAGTTACACACAACAAAAATGCCTCTCACAACTGAGGATCCTGGCAACTACTCTGGCGCGGTAACAGCATACACGTACCCTTGTGGCCTTTGATCAACCTGCTCCTCTCTCGGAGCATAGGCCTACTGCACTGACTAAGCTGAAGCGGCTCCCTGATTAACTCGTGAAGTCTGAACTGAGTGAGCCTGCTGGTGGCTCTGAGTCTGCCTCGACCCTAACGCACCAAATGCGCTTCCCAACTGTGGTCAAGCTCTCTTCATGTGCCCTAACTGACCGCACTGATAGCAAGTAGGCCCTTGTCCCTTACTATGAGACTGACTCTGAGATCAATTAGGTGGTGGTGGTGGCAACATCTACTGTCCTCTTCCCTTTTGTGGACATGCAAAGGCCTTGTGACCCAGTTGGCCACATTTGAAGCAAGAAAACCCACTCGGTGCACTCTTTCCCGGGCCCGCACTAGGCAAGGGAAAGGTAGATCTAGACTGTTGCGGTTGAGACTGGGATGAAAAGGTGTTTCTGCTCTTCTTGTTGGGCCTATAGTCCCCCTGTGACCCTTGACCCCTCAACCCCTGGATTCTCTCTTCTTCGGCCTCCACAGTAATCTCTACGTGTGCCGCCGCTTCCACAAGCCGGTCATAGTTCCGGATCATGTTCCCGACAACCTTGAACAAGATCTTGGTTCTAAGTTTCTTCTCAAACTCAATGCAACGGCGCTCTTCCGTCGCTACCAAGTCTGGTGCAAACCGGGACAAACTAGAGAATGTCGCTTCGAACTCGGCCACGGACATGTTAAGTTGCTTAAAGTCTTGGAATTCCTGCCTCAACCTCTCCCTAGTAGTGGAAGGTAGGTACTTGTCTTGAAAAGCCACCAAAATGCTTCTCATGTCGATTCTATTCGGCCCTTGGCGAATCCACCATTGGCCACGTCCCCCTTGAGGTAGTAACTCGCAAGAGTCACCCTTAACTCACTATCCTCAATGTGAAGCATCTCAAAAGCCTTCATGGTTTGTTTGAGCCATTCATCCGCTTTCGTAGCTCGGGGCCACCATAGAACTCATCTGGCTTGGCCCGCAAAAACTCCCTCGTGAGGAAACTCGCCCTTGTCTCTACAGCATTCTCCCTAGCTTGGTTTTCCACCCTTAGTATATTCATAGACTCCCTCAAGGACCCCGCCATTTCTCGGGCTAGGGCCCCCATTGCGGCTTGACTTGCTTGCCTTGGAACTTCTGCTTGCCCCACTTGCTCAGCCATATTAGCTTGGCCCAACCCCTCCTCTTGTACTAGGACCTCTTGGACCGGTACTTCATGCACCTCCTGGCAACCCCTACCACGTCTTCCACCTCTACCACCACGAGTTTGACCCCTTCCTAACATCCTAATTAAGGAACAAGATAAATAATTTATGACACAATTCCAAATATGCTCGCGAATCCTCTCACGTTAGACTATAACAATTATAATATATATATATAATATCTACTACAAATAATTCAATCATCACTCCACATAAGCACTTAGTCATGTAAGCACATGCGGATTATCCTTTTGTGATGAGATTCGTCCCACGAAAAATCAAGAATTCTTAGTAGAACGAGTATTGATCAGGTACCCTTCTAATAAGACCTCAAGGAATTTAATAAACGTAAATAACAACCCAAAAGTCCAATCCCATACTCATATAGTCACATAAGCACGTTATTACATAATCATGAAAAAAAAAACATTTCCTAATCATACGAAATAAACCCATTGTAGCAAAACAATCACTTCCCGCGAGCCCCAAGTATTCAAACCCCGGTAGCTCTGATATCAAGTTGTAACGCCCCGAAATATCCCAACACAAATTAGATACATTAACCAACATTCATTAAGGAATAAAGATAGATCTCCAAGCCTTTTCATTAATCCCTAAAGTGTAAACAAAAGTTCTACATGCGAATTATACATTCAACAGTATGAAAACACATGAATCTATAGCATGTAGAGCATCACATCCCAAAAATAAATAAAATGCCCTTAAGGGCTTACACCTTCCAAGGCTTGAGCTCGGTTACACAAAAATGGTTTCACGAACCCATACATTTAAAGCCCTTGGCTAGCAAATAAATTCTCAACAAAAATAGAGTCATCTACTCTTCACAAAATTATGTCCACGCCCTCAACTTGGCAGGATCACCACATTTTTTCCTGCACCAAAATCTCATAGGGGTGAGCACAAAGCCCAGTAGAGAATCCTTACAAAGTATATATAGTTATGCAAGATTCCCAATATTAAATGCAAATGCCATGCAATGCCAATTTAAAGAAAATTTCATTTACATGCTCTTTTGAAAAATCACTACATTCAACGACAGTTTGAATTCTCAACAATTCCAAAACTTAAAATTTTATTCAATAGGAGCAGTAAATACAACTCAGGTAATCCCTAAGTTGGTGTCTGCAAGTAGGCTCAACTAGCACTACTGTAGACACCCCATTTTTGACCGACCTTAAGACTCAGACGTCATCGATTAAGCACTCGGTGATTGTGCATGTTGTGCTCGTTTCGAGTTTCGGAGTTTTGGCTGGGAGCCTCGCCTCCGGACCTCGGGACCCTTTGTACTTTGACTCGGTCCGCGGACCAAGTTTTGTTTTCTCTTCTCGGAGGGAAGGAGGTCTTGCAGACCATCTCTCAGTAGTCGTAGGCTACTTTTCGTGGTCATAGGCCACTACTCCCACTTGGAGACTAGCTTCCAGTTTTCGGAGCCGTTGGCCGTACGCCTCGGCTCGGGACCGCTTAACATTCTCCGTTTGGCACGGTTTTTGGAACACACCTTGTTTCCTCTGTCTAGAGGGACACTGTAACTGGGAGACCACTTTTGTGGTCGTACGCCACTTTTGATGCTCGGCAGCTGGTTTTCGGGGCTCCCGGCCGCGCGTCTTCCCTCCCGAACCCTCGTCTTGCATCCGTTTTGGTTTGTCTTGGGTACAAACCTTACTTTCCATGTTTGGAAGGTGGTACAAGGGTGGGAGACCAGCTTTCTCCTTGGAAACCACTTTTCTCCCTGCCATCCGATTTTCTGGTCGGGAAACTGGTTTTCTTGGTCTTTGGGCCACATTTTCTGGTTTCCCACCCCACCATTGGCTTGCTTTCAGTGTAGAGACCACCAATTCCCCCTGTCGACCAGCTTTTATTCTGGGAAACCACTTAGGGTGGTCGGCCGACCACTAAAAGTAGCAGGCCGACCACCTTTTCTGGTCGGCAGCTTTCCTTCTGTTTTGGCAGACTGTGTGGATGCCAACTGTGCCAGCTGGAGGGCACAGACTGTATCCTCCATACACGTGTATGGAGGGATTGCATCCAAGTTTTAGCTTCTCCAAGAAGCTTTAACTTGTGTTTTTCTATAAGAGAGAGGGCTCTCTCCATGGGAGAGGTTCTGATTTTGGGGCTGAGAGCATAGGCTTCCATTCTCTCTATATTCCTCTCTTTCTCTCTCTATATTTGTGCATTGCTTCACATTTGTGCACAACCTCCTAGCCCAAACACTCTTACCTTGTTACTGAGGTGCTGGAGGGTCTTGAGAAGGCTCAAGAGTTTGGTTTTTGGCTGAGAAACTTGCTGGTTTTGCTGTGCTTCAAGGGTAACTTCTTTTCTCCCTTTTTAAAGCTTTGTCTTGATCATTCTCTTAGCCATACTTGCATGCTTATTTAGCCTTAGCTTTCAACTGAAAAAAGTCTTGTTTTAAGATGCTTAACATGTTTGTTTGAGGCCTCTTGGGTGCTGAGGGTCATCTTCCCCCCTTGCATGCCCTATTTGGCCTTGTTTTGTGCCATGCAATAAGGCCTTTGAGTTAACCCTTGCATGGCCTTTTAGCCACTGAAATCCAGTGGATTTTCAGTGGTTGGCATGTGGTTTTGAGGCCCTAAATCAGAGAGGGGTGACCCTCTCTCTTTTGGTCTTGTTTGCTTGCATTTTTGGCCTATCAAAAGAGTATATGTTTTCATACTTTCAAGGCTTGGTTCAGGCACTTTTTGGTGACTTTTAGGGCCTGCCTAGACTCTGTCTATGGCTGGTTTGGTCACCTTGGGTTTACCTCTTGCATGTGTAGAGTAATCCGTTTTGTGGCTTATCAAAATAGCATGTCATTCTTGCATGTATTGGTCATATTTCAGTGGGTTTTTGGTCATCATTTGGCATGCCATGACTCTTTTTTTGGCTGGTTTGGTAGCCTCTCACATGCTTCATATGCTTGTAGTGTAAATCATGTTTACTAGCTTAGAATACATGATGTTTTGGCCCTCTATTCTAGCATATTTTGGCCATGCTCCAACCTGGTTTTGTTTATATTTTGGGCTTCCTTAGCTTTGTTTTGAGGCTTCTTTGTCGAAAGATGCTTGCCATGCATGCTTGTAGTGTAATAGCCTTGACTAGCTTCGAGTTTTGAAGTCCCTTGCATGCTTAACTTGAGGTATTTTCATGTCTTGGCATCATTGAGTATGATATTTCAGAGCATATAGGGTTGTCATACTTCTATGTTTTCCACTCTTTAAGTTCCCTTGAGAGTTGTGCTTTTATACCCTATTTTGTGAGCCATTGCATGAGCTTCATTTTTGTGCCTTTCAAGCCATCATACCAACTCATTTTGCTACTGTTTTGGGACTGCATAGGGTCTGTTTAGAGTTGGTTTAGCCATTTGAGCATTGCCTTGCATGCCTATAGTGTAATACACTTCACTAGTTTCGATGCTTGAGCCATTCAACATGCATTACATGAGTTGTTTGCATAATTCGAAGTCATTTTGTATGCCATTTCAGAGCTGAAACATGTGTCATTGCACTCCATATTTCATCCTTTCAATGCGTTTGGAAAGTTGTGTTTTGTGCCTTAGACTTGGGGCCGTTGCATTGTGCATGATCGTATGTGTTTTGATGCCTTATTTCCATCATCTATTGGCCACTAATTTGGGTATGGCTGAGGCCCATCCATTTTGGTTTAAGTCCATTTTGCATTGAGTATGCCATTGTAGTTCATAGCATTGAGTATGTCATGTTGTCGCATGATTGATCATTGCATTGTGCATGCCTTGTTTATCTCGTCGTGTATGTTGGTTTCTATGTGCATTGTGTATGCTAAGTGTCATGTGCATTGAGTATGCCGTTGTTAGTTCATAGCATTGTGTATGCTAGTTGCATGTTTGCATGTTATCCCTTGCATGTTTGCATGACTTAGTTACATTGCATTAAGATTGCATGCTAGAGTTGCATTGGTGCATGCCTTGTTTGTTGCATTGTGTTTGGAATAGGGGTTAGTCCAAACACAGGGAACGAGGGACGTTTCATGCTTGAAATGATAAAACGTGCCTCGATTCCAGGTCGCCGACACTCTTGACTACCCATGACGGAGTTGTTGGCTTTAGGTGCTTGTATGTGCATTCATTTCACATTGAGTCGTGCAATTTGACTCCTCGGCCATCATGCATCGAGATGCGTGATTGGTGACCCAAGGGTCGAGGCCTACACTCCCTTGAGCTTATGTAATGATAGGGAGGGTGGTCGCACATACATGTGTTGCAAATACTTTGCCATGCCCCTTTCTTGCCCTCTGTTGCAGAAAACTAGAAACCAGCAGCAAAAACTGGTCGGCCGACCAGATAAAGTGGCTGGCCGACCACTTTTTCTGGTTTTCACCACAAAAAATGGTCGGCAGGTGGTGTCCAAGGCCAACAACTGGTCGGCAGCCCTCCTACAGATTCCCTTGATGGAGTTTCAGCCTTCTGGAGCTTTTTGCAGTGTTCTGAGACCAGTTGCAAACAGAGGCAAATCAGGGCGTCACGAGGGATTTCTGAACAAGGCGACTCGAGCATGCATGCATCCTTTGTCATCCAAAGCAGAGCTGAGGCAGCCTACATCATTTAGTTTACATGCTTATTTAAATTGCTTACTTAGTTAATTTGTTGATTAATTAGAGTTGTGCAATAATTAGCTACAGCTTGTTATTCATTTCGTTGTATAATAACTAGTTTAATTAGATTAGCTTAGATTAGCTAGTTGGTTCTGTATTATTCATTCGGACCCTCCTCCGAGAGGGCAATGTTGTAAATAAGTGTGCGTGTGTGTGATGCATGTCTTCCAACCCCTTTCTTTCTCCATTTTATTTACCCGCTTACGATGGTTAGTTTTAGGGCATGTTTCAATTAGCATCCTTATGCTCGCATGTTTGCATCCATTCATCTGCCTTGCATGCACCGGGCTCGGCGCATCATACTAACTGCATTGTATTTCAATTCCTGTTTGAATACATGTATCAA
>JAPPVO010008126.1:0-21004 GCA_030407325.1 Camellia japonica | reverse complement strand
ACAAAAGGGCAATTAGAAGAATGGCTGTTCAGTTTATCATCTGCGGGGGGTAAGTTGTACAAAAGAGGTCATCTGGGAATGCACAAGCTGTGTGTGGAAACCGAAGAGTCGAAGCGCCTGATGGAGCCATCCATGGAGGAGAATGTGGGGCACATATGAATGGGGTGATGCTGGCACGGAAGATCCTCAGACAAGGCTACTACTGGTCTACCATGGAGGAAGATTGTATCGGCTTTGTTCGGCGATGCCACAAATGCCAGATTCACGCAAACCGCATGAACATCCCGCCGTCAAAGCTGTATAACATGACGTCCCCATGGCCATTTTCAGTTTGGGGGATCGATGTGATCGGAGCTGTTACCCCGAAGGGGTCGAATGGGCATGAGTTTATCTTGGTAGCAATAGATTACTTTACAAAGTGGGTCGAGGCCCAATCTTATGCCGTGTTGAAGGCTTCGCATGTCGCAAAGTTTATCAGAAACAACATTATCTGCCGTTATGGTGTCCCGAATGAGATCATTTCGGACAATGGTTCTCACTTCAAGAAGGAGGTGATTGATCTGTTGGAGAAGTATAATGTAGCTTTTCATAAGTCATCCACGTATCGGCCGCAGACCAACGGAGCAGTTGAGGCCGCCAACAAGAACATCAAACACATATTGCAGAAGATGGTGGAAACCTACCGGGATTGGCCAGATAAGTTGCCGTTTGCTCTGTGGGGCTACCGAACTTCAATTAGAACTTCTACCGGGGCGACTCCGTATTCCTTGGTATATGGGATGGAGGCCGTTCTACCTATAGAGATTGAGGTTCCGTCTTTACGAGTATTGGCTGAATGTCAAATAACCGAGGCAGATTGGCAGCAGAGCAGATTCGAGGAACTCATGCTTTTCGATGAAAGGAGATTAAAAGCACTGTACCATGTCCAAGGGTATCAACGCAGAATCGCCCGGGCTTTTAACAAGAAAGTCAAGTCTAGGAACTTGAAGAAAGGAGATTTGGTACTCAAAGACAACCGAGCTCCCATCCACGACCCAAGGGGCAAGTTCAGACCCAATTGGACTGGTCCCTATATCATCAAGTCTATCTGGTCAGGTGGAGCTGTGGTTCTGATGGACCTAGATGGCCTAGAGTTCTCCCAACCGATCAACATGGACAAGTTGAAGAAATATTACCCTTGAGAGGCTCGCTGGGCCGAAAACCCGAAAGGGCGACCTAGGCAAAATTCAGAGCACAAAAAATTAGAAAATATAGAAACTGAGCTCGCAAGGTTGAAAACCCGCAAAGGGCGGCCTTGGCAAAAGTTAGAGCCCAAAAGGAGAGCGAAAATACTTGAGTGAACCCAAGCCTGAACTACGTAAGGCTTGATTCCCATCATTGGGATACGTTGGCAGCTTCATTCCGAAGTTCAGCCATAAACTTTTCCCCGATCAACTTTGTCCATTTAATCATCTTGGTCATCTTTGCCCATCAGCATTTATCGCAATCTCCGGTACAGTGCTATTCAGACTAGGGGCAACTTTCCGTTGCCGTACAGTGCCGCGGTACCATTCAAACAAGGGGCAACTTTCCAGTTGCTAGGACCCGGGGTTGTGCATCTCGGTGACAGATCTCAAGCGTGTCTAGTTCTGATCCATGTCGAAAATAGTTTTGAAAAGTTTTAATGAAGTTGACTTTGTTCAAATAAATCTTTTTACAACTAAGACCATTTCTGGACCAAAACGGAAAATTTTCAGTACCACAACCTTCAATTTCATTGATTTCAAATAGAGTTCTCTTGCTCTTGCATACAATTGAAGTTGCTTTTTATTACATTCATAAAGAAAACTTGAAAGTACTAATAAAGCAATAAATCCGAGGCATGGTCAAGTCAAATGTCCCTGCGCCCCCTCCCAGAGCTAGCTGAAGCCTCTGATACCAAGCTGGGCCCAATCTGTGCCTCTTCATTAAGCCAATCCAAACACTCATCGGACAAAGTGCAACTGAAAGCGGGAGCGGGGGCTAAGAGTTCTCTTGTCCTCCATGTTGTGGCATACCGGGCCAGCTGTGCGCCTCGAATCGGGAATGTAACCGGGTACTCTATCCCTTCCGGCGGACAAGTCTGATTATGACCAAACTGGCGCAGGATACGGAATGGGAAGTAGAAGACACAGTGAGTCAAGCCAATCAATTGGATCCCGGGTTGACGGGTCATGCTGTAACTCATCACTGGAAGATTGAGCCAAGGGCACCGCCAAGCAATGCGGTCTGCGGACAAATTGCACATCCATTCAAACCACCAACCCTCATCAAGGGCGTCAACTAGGCATTGCCTGAAGAAGTAGCCGCGAGCTGAATATGCTGGGCAAGAGTCCACGACCTTCAGTTTGTCCATCAACCACACCTGGGGAGGGATGAAAAATGAGAGAATAAAGAATAGAGAGATGTACGATGAGAGAAAAAGTGAGGAAAGGGTTTTTGTGAGAAAAACCGAGCCTGAGGGCCGAGTGATGTGAGCAAACATAAACGTGAGATTGGGTGGGAAACATTACCTGCAGCAATAGTGGACTCCCTGCTAACCTAATTGTCTCTCGACGATAAAAGGCGTCTAAGCCCAGTAATGTCTCAGCTAGAATCATGGCGATGCAGCTTTTGCCCTCCTTCAAGCCTTGGGCAACCTCAATCAACCGGACACTGGGCCCTCCAGAACCAGAGATAAACAGAAAATGAGATAGCAGGCATAAACAAAGGGCGTGTCGCTGAAAACCTTGCCAGTGATGGTCGCCGCGATCGCCAGTCTCGGAAAAACGACAAACCAAGCTCGGAACATCTAATGTCCCGTCACAAATTAGAGAACGAGCATCGGGCATTGAGAGCCCACACATTTGTCCCAAGGCTTGAGCATGGCCAAAACGAAGTTGGGGGAGGATCTCCTCATCGCGCTCAGATTCCATTAGGGCTTGGAAATCTTCAAAAGTGGGACACACCTCTTGCCCGCTAAAGCTAAAGACATGTGTTACCGGGTTCCAAAACCTTGCCGCGGCATGGAGGAATGGAAAATGCAGCGGGGTACGGCGCAAAGTGAATAGTGCGTTTATGCCGAAAGCCCGAAAATTCAGCTTTTCCGAGCCATCCAAGTTGTTAATCCAAGTTGCGAGATTTTGGGCAAGAAATTCTTCCATTTGGGGTAAATCAGAGTGGAAATGAGGAGAACCACGAAGTTGAGACCCTTTTGAAGAAGATAAGGTTGGGAGAAGGACAGATGTCAACATTCTGCTGGTGCTGACAATTTAGTGCCGACCGGCCAACCATAGTGCCGACCGGCCATATGTTTCGGCCGGTGGATCCCCATTTCGGCCGATGGCCATTCCTCGAGGCCGGTAGCCTTTCTTCTCGGCCGGTGGTTCTCTTCCCTGTCCTCTGAGCTGTTTATGCTAGGAATTTGGAAGATCCCACCACTTTCGATGCCCTCCAGTGATCAATTCTTACGAGGGCGCGCCCGTTTGCTTATCGAGTTGTTGCATATTT
Organism: Camellia japonica; assembly: GCA_030407325.1. NCBI lineage: Eukaryota > Viridiplantae > Streptophyta > Magnoliopsida > Ericales > Theaceae > Camellia > Camellia japonica. Next base: position 17,497 of record JAPPVO010008126.1, on the reverse strand, counting down.
GCTTATCGAGTTGTATTTCACTCTCTTTGAGTCTTTGTAATGTTTGTCAAGGTGTACTCGCATTTGGCTAGTTTGCTGAGTCACCCTGTTTTGCTTATCGAGTTGTAATTGGTTTACTACCTGATTATTACGATGCGATGCTTTGATTTTCAAAGCACGATTTCAATTTCAGTCACATTGTTGTGTGATGCCTTGCGATGCGATGCATAGAACGTGCAAATATAGCACGTTTTGAACAAACAGTTGTTTCATTTCCATCATATGTTTTGCAAAAACACGCGCTTTTGAGAAATAAAACCTGCCTAAGGCAGTGCAATGTGCTTAAACTCCTAGTAAAAAAGGAAAGTAAAGCAGAAGAATAGCAGGGTAGCAAAGTGCTGGGTTTGACACCGGTAACCTCCCCCTTTCGGTCATCGTACCTTTTGCGCCCTTGTTCGGGTCAATTATGGGGTTTGGCACCTTCATTATTCAAGACTATACAAGAAAATGCACTGTCAGAATGCAAGTGAAGCTTCGAGTTGACCTCGTACCATAACTCTCGTGAGCAATGCTCGGAACATGCGAAGGACGTCCCTTCCCGTATCCTTTTATATCTTGTGAATTCTCTAAATCATTTCAATTACACGGAGTTGCAGTACGTTGCATTCCAGCATCATGTCTACCATGATCAGTTTCAAGTTCCCCTATATACACATTGCATTGTATGCGTGCTCTGCTTTACTGATATGTGTTCAAGTTCCTTTTTATACACATTGCATTGTATGCGTGCATTGCTTTACTGATATGTGTTCAAGTTCCTTTTTATACACATTGCATTGTATGCGTGCTCTGCTTTACTGATATGTGTTCAAGTTCCTATATACACATGGCATTGTATGCGTGCATTGCTTTACTGATATGTGTTCAAGTTTCTTTTTATACACATTGCATTGTATGCGTGCATTGCTCTACTGATATGTGTTCAAGTTCCTATATACACATTGCATTGTATGCGTGCATTGCTTTACTGATATGTGTTCAAGTCTCTTTTTATACACATTGCATTGTATGCGTGCATTGCTTTACTGATATGTGTTCAAGTTCCGTTTTATACACATTGCATTGTATGCGTGCTTTGCTTTACTTATATGTGTTCAAGTTCCTTTATATACACATTGCGTGCACGTGTGCATTGCTTTACTGACATGTGTTCAAGTTCCTTTCCATACACATTGCGTGCACGTGTGCATTGCTTTACTCACATGTGTTCAATCCTACTATCTTGCCGTACACATTGCATGCATTGTCACGCACTGTCGACTGCCTTGTCATGCATATTGCTAACAACATTGTACCTGTTAAGTTTGCTTTCTTTACAGGCACGATATTGTATGTACGGCTCATTCGAGGCCGGTGCAACCGGACGAGCCGCGCAGGTATTGTATCTCCCGAGTGAGACGTATTGAGAATTCCATAATTCTCTTACATCCTTTCTGCATTGTAGTGTAGTTTGGTATGCTAGCTTATAACTGTCGCATGTGTGCTTCATTATAGCTTCCTTTGCATGATCATAAGTTATGTTCGGCTTCTTGCATTTTCAGTTGCATTTTGCCCCTGCCTTCGGGCGCATACCTTGATTGTCTTGCATGTTTGTCCAAGTCTTCGGCCTTGTCAAAAATGGGTCGTCTCTGGGCTTTGACATTCACTCCCGTCATTGTTATGACTTTCGAGTTCTGTCAAAGAGGGGCAACTGTAGACACCCCATTTTTGACCGTCCTCAAGACTTGGACGTCACCGCTTGGACACCCGGTGATTATCCATGATTGTGTTCGTCTCGAGTTCCCGGAGGCCTCGGCAGCGCGCCTCGTCTCAGGACCTCTTGACTCGACTGCTTCGTGTTCGGTTTTGGCACCAAGCACTTGTGTTTTTGCCTTCAAAGGTAGGGGGAGGCTTGTTAGCCATCCCTGAAGCCCACCGGCTGCCCCTGAACTCCACCGGCACTCCCTCTTAGCCGTCGGCACTGTTTCCTCAAAAACTTTGGCCGGTCGGCACTTTAAATTGCCGACCGGCACTTTTTTGTGCCGGTGACTATTTTGGCCGGCCGGTGTGCACCCTTTGAACCCCTGGGATATGGTGCATGCCAGCTGTGCCAGCTGGAATGCACCATCACATTCCCCGTGCACAGGTGTGGCCATTTTGCACCCTTTGCACCCTCTAAGCTTCTAGAAGCTTGCACCTTTGGCCAAGCTTCTTGGAGAAGCTTGGCCAGCTGTCTTGGCTTCTCCAAGAAGCCTTGCACCCCCTTGGATCCCTTGAACCCTTTGACTCTTTTGTTTTGCTTAGCCACTAAGTCTTCTTGGCCTATATAAGCAACCCTTCTCTCCCTTTGCTTGGGGTTAGCCATTTTAGGTCAAAAACCAGAGCTTATATCTATATATCTGTGTGATACACTCTCTCTCTCTATATTTTCCCTCTCTCGCCTCTTGTGTGTGTGTTTTTGGGCCTAAAAGTGTAGTTTTACCTCATTTTTGCACCTTTACACACACTACTACACCTTAGCTCGAGATTGGGAGGCTTGGAGGGTTGTTTTGTGTGATCTTGGACTGGTTTTGATCATTAAAAGAGGGCTGGACCTTTTGTTCTTCAAAGGATCTTCAAGGGTAAGAACATCACTTTAGTTTCCCCATTCTTGCACTAGCTTTCTACCCCTCTTGCTTTGTGTTTTTGGATTTGTGTTTAACATAAAAAAGACTTGTTTTTCCTTGCTTAAGAACATTCATCAAGGTTGTTTTGTGGTTTGGGTAGAGTCTCACCCTCTTAGGCCTTGTTTTGGCCATTTTGGAGCCTTTTCTTGAGGCCTTGTTTGCTTGGTGTGTTTGGTCTTCTCACCACTGAAAACTAGTGGGTTTTCAGTGGTGAGGAAGGTATTTTCAAGTCTCAAATAGGGGAGGGATACCCCTCTCCCCTTTGTCCCTCTTTGGCCTCCATTTTTGGCTCATGAGGTAGCATGTGTGCATGCTTGCATTTAGCTTCATTTCAGAACTTTCTTGGGTGTTTTAGGTCATGTTTGATCTCTGTCTAAGGTCGGATTTGTGGCCTCTAGCATGCCTCTCATACTTGCTTTGAAATGCTCTCTTATGCCTAGAAGCATGCCATGCATCTAGGCCATGTTCTTTGCATGTTTTAGCTTGGTTCCATGAGGGTATTAGCATCATATTACCATGTATAAGGGCTGTGAGCCACTGATTTTGCCATATATAGTGTGCTTGACATGGTCATTTTGTATTTTAGGCTTGTAAGCCTCATGCATTTTGGCCCCTAGTATGTTCTACATTGATCACCCTCATGATTTGGCATCATTTGTGACCTTATTTCAGTCCATAAATCATGTTTGTATGTATGCATATGTAGCCTATTTCATGCTTTAAGGGTGTGCTCTTGTATGTCTAGGAATTGGCATTGTGTATGCTTGCATACTTGGTGCATTTTGGGGCTGCCATGTGAGGGGATTTGGGTGTCATTTTGCATGCTAATGCTCTGTTTTTGGTGGTCTAATTCATGTCATGAGTGGCCTCGGTAATGATGGAAAGATACTCTCTTTGATGCCTTAAGTTTAGGCTCATTAATTTGCATAATTTGTATAGCATTTTGGTCACCATTTTGGGCATGTTTTGCCACTGTTTTGGGGAGGCTTGAGGGCTGCCCCATTGTGGCTAAGTCCCTCATTGCACGTTTGTTATATGCTTGTTGCATGTTTGCCCCATTAGATGTTATAGCATGGTGGTCTTGTGCTTGATTGGTCCATATTGGCATGATGATAGCATCTTGTACACTCTAGCATTTTGCATGACTAATGTGTTAGTGGTGTGATACTTAGTGTGCTAGCATCCTAATTTCCATAATGCATGTTTGCATGTTTGCATGTTTACATGAGTTGCATTTCATTACTCGGTTTGGGGTGTCAAACCAAGTGTGGGAAATGAGGGGTGTTTGTACTCCAAGTGACGAAACACACCTCAATTCCCATGTCACTAAGGCCCTTGATATTGGCATGATAGGGACTTAGTTATCATTGTTGTGTTGCATGCATTTTTTACATCAAAGTGCAACCTTGGTTCTTTAGGCTATCATGCACCAAGGTGCACAATTGATGGCCCTAGAACCAAGAGCCATGCCTCCTTGAGTTCCATTCATGATAGGAAGCATTGGCCATGCATAAATATGCCCAAAAATCTAATACCATGCACTGCTGCCTGCTGTTGCTGTCAAACTGTCCCCTGCAGGAATTTATAGCCGACCGGCAGCAAAGAGTGCCGACCGGCACTGCTTTTCTGGCCGATAGCTTATTTTGCAGCCGGTGGTCACCACAAGCAGCCGGTGGAAATTTCCTTCAGCCGGTGGCACTTAGCAGCATGCAAGGAAGGTGTTCTGGAACTTTGGTAATTTTTGGAGAGGCAGGGCAGTAGAAACAGAGGCAGCAGTGGTGCGATGTGGGGTTTTCCGGGCAAGTCGGATCGAGCATGCATCATTCGCGCATCCCGAGGCAGGGCTGAGGCCCCATTTCTTTTATTTATTTGATTTAATTTTAATAATTAGAATTTTGTAATAATTTATTCATTTATTTTTGGACTGTATATTCTTTTGGTCCCTCCGTGTGAGGGCATAATTGTAATAAGTGTGGGTGAGTGGTTTGTATGTCTTCCAACCCCCACTTCTTTCTTCCCTTTTATTTACCTGCTTATGATGGTAGATTAGGGCACGTCTATTTTAGCATACCTTATGCAATGCATGCGTGCATCCATGCATTTGTCTAAACATGCACCGGGCTCAGTACATCATACAAACTGCATCGTACTTTCAAATTCCAAATTGAATACGTGATAGTTGTAGCATTTCGCATGCCATTTTAGGGTTAGCCGAGCCTATTCTAAATTGCATTTTTGCCTGTGTTGCATTAGCCACTTAACATGACCTAGGGACATGCATGTCTGCTAACTAGTTTCTTGTTTTGGCACGGAATACTATGTAAGTATTTTACGCTTTAGCATACCACATGCGTGTGAATGTTGCCATGACAGTATGCTTACCATGCGGCTAAGTGCTTATGTGAGATAAACTGCTTGAATGCCTGTGGGTGGAGGTTGGGTTGCTTGAGTTGGAAAACTCATCGAAATCCGTATTTTAGCCTACTTGCGAGTAGCAAAACCCGAAACGCCTTCAAAACAAACGGATATGCAATGATTATTTCCGAATTAGGCAACCCAGTCTATACTTGTTTGCTGTGCGCATAACATAGTAATTCTAGGCTAATAACCGGAATAAGAGCATGTAATGTTTTCAAAGTCGGATATCACGGTTAGTAGAGGCCGGTCTTCGGACCGGGCGAAAGGGGGTGCTCATAGCTGACCTTCCCCGATCGTACCCAAGCTCCCGAGCCAAGACATTTGGTGATGACGGACACGTGGCCTTCGGCACCGAGTCAGGGTTTCCTAAATTCCCCCATAAAAAAATATTTAGGTGGCGACTCTGTAATCTGGCAAAGCAGTCCATGTTTGGCACTACTTTTCAAAATCTGTTTTTCTTCAAAACGATTTGCCAGAGTTGGACTCTTTGGTTCAGATTTAGAACCGAAACAAAGAGGAGAGTCCGAACTGTAGCGAGGTCCCCCGCGGGCGCTGTTACAGGGCCCCTATTTTGGGCCTATTTTGAGGGGACCTAAGCCATGGTCTTGTGGGTCTATGGCAATGGTCGGGCCTGCAGTAGCCTATGGCAAGATTCTCACTATTGATATTCTAAGGAAGATGAGACAAATCCATGTGAACTAGTGTTGTGTTTGTAACAAGGACTGGGGTTTTGTTCATAAAAGTCGTGGCGTTATTTATTAATGTGAGGTAGACAAGGTCCATAAATATGCTTAACTGGCGTAAACAAATATGGGTCAATATGGGTCCTCTCTCTCTCTCTCTCTCTCTCTCTCTCTCTCTCTCTCTCTCCAGCACACATAATTGGTAGGAGGGTATCTCTCTGTTCTTCTCTCGCGAAAAGAATCCAGGAAGACATTGAGCATTGCCTCTTCAATCTTCTTTCTTCTCTTCAAATTATCATATTAAAGGAAAGAAAGAAAAAATTTATTTCTTCCATATCTTCAAAAATACTATTGTTTAAGTGATATGATATAATGTAACCTTTACAGGTATAGAGAACAGTTGAGGGTAAGAAGAAAAGGTAGAAATTGGATTAGTGGACTTCACAGAGGCTCATAGATGGACAATAAAGAAAATTTCAATCCAGTGAATTGATTCAAAATCCCACTAATTATGGTAAGTCATATAGTTGATGACTATACATATGCATGCTCAATCAAGTAAAAGATAGGAACTAGATAATTACACGATCCACCATTTTAAATGGTCTCACTGGCTTGAGATTATATAACAAATAGAAAAAACAAAAAATTCTAAAACATTCTTCTAATTTCTTGGGCCACCGCGGAGCCACGATGCCAATGAGAGTATGAGCAAGTGCTATTCAGCTCGCAGCATTTGGAGCCGGAGCTTGGCTTCTCTTATTATTTCATCTTTTGGTAGGTATCACCAAAAGACGAAGAGGAACCTCTGGCGTTCGTGGAGCTCGTTCTCGATACGTTCGATTTCTTCTCCAAGTTGAGCAAGCCGTCGTGCCATAAACATAGCCATAGATGGGTGACGAGATGATCCTAGTTATTCCCTAACATTTTCAAGATCAAATGTAACCTATTTATAAGTGAAATTTTCTAAACTTAATGATTAAGTTACATTTATATTCATCCAAAAATAGGTTACATTAATGATTAAACTAATTACTAAATAGTTTTCTAACGAGGTCTTTTGGGAAGCAAAAAAAAAAAAAGAAGCCAGCTTTTAGCTTTTACACATTTTGGGTCACATCACCTCTCACATTTTTTACCCACCAAAAGAGAAAATACACTAAAAGAGCCAAAAAGCCAAATTTTTACCAACTTCCCAAAACACCACTGATGATTAAAATAATTTCATGTGGATTATATCATTACATCTAATTATTATCGATTTAATGTTTTGATTTCTCAACAGGTTCTATAATAATTAGATTTAATAATTAGATTTCCCAATTTTCATTAAATCTATAATAATTAGATTTAATGGTATAATCCACGTGAAATTAATTTAATCATTAGAGTGTTTTGGGAAGTCAGCAAAAAGCTGGCTTTTTGACTTTTTTAGTCTATTTTTCTTTTGGTGCTAAAAGTTGGCTTCTTTTGTTTTTTTGCTTCCCAAAAGACCTCGATAGAAAACTATTTAATTCCCAAATGACCTTGTTAGAAAACTAGTTAATAATTAGTTTAATCATTAATCTAACTCTTTTTTGGATGGATATTAATGTAACTTAATGATTAATTGGTTAGTTATGCGTTGGCAACTAGGTTGGAGCTTACCTGTTAATGAGTAAAATGGTAATCTCTTGAACAATGGGTTGTAACCTGGCCCAGCCTTGGCCATAGGCCCACAAGGCCATGGTTTAGGGCCTCTCATAATAGGGCCAAAATAGGGGCCCCTCCTATTGTAAGTTAGTATAATACATTGGGTATGTTTTAAGTCCAAAAAAAAAAAAATTGAACAAAGGCCCAAACTAACTTAATTTTTTTGACCCATTAAAAGGCCAATAGTTAAGGCCCAGCCCAACCATTTGAAAGGCCCATTTTTTTCTAATTCCTAATCCTATCTTCTGTTAATCCACCCTTTCCTACATTTGTTTGATATAGCACACACCAGCAGCATAGGGACGGAGCAGCAAAAAATAGGTAAATTTTTTATTTATTTATTTATTTTTCTATTCAGTTAATTAAATATTTATCTTGTCTTTTGCACAATTAATTGCTATTATAATATTGGTATTAACATCATTACGAAGAATTTATTTAAGTTCAATAGTTCACATGACATAATTTAAAAGTTATGTTTTGTTAAGTGGTGGTGCTCTTGTTTTGAATTTTGATTTAAAAAAATATTTTGATCTCAGCAAAGCAAGCACACGTAATTTTTTTTATTCAATTAATTAAAAAAAATTCTAAGTATTTTTTGTGATTTTAAAAAGAAAATGTGAAGGGCCCCAGAAATTTAATAGTTGCTTATCGGCTTTGGGCCTCGAAAATCTCAGGACCGGGCCTGGGATGTTGTACAAGTTAAAAAGCTATTTTTGTGGAGGCCTTCATACCCCACACCACAAACCTCTCCATGGAAAAGTTAACTTACCATCAACAGATAAAGGAACTCCCTCCCCTCCTTATCGGTATCCTCATTAACCAGGACAAAAACAATGGCCCTAAGAATAAGATGAGGAATTCGGCTTCTTTTTCTTTAACCACCTAGCATCAGGCCAAGAAGAAACGGGCTTAAAAATCTTGGAACTCAAAATGGTGGTTGGGCTTCTAAAGCTACCATCTTTGTTTGACTCAAAAGTGGCCCACTTACCCTTCTCCGCCCAAGAAAATCTTCTCAAGTTACAACCAGGCCCGGTCCTGAGATTTTCGGGGCCCAAAGCCGATAAGGAACTACTAAATTTCTGAGGCGCTTCACATTTTTTCTTTATTGAATGAAAAAAAAAATTTAAGGTAAAGGACAAAAGATTTGTATTAAAATCACAAAAAATACTTGTGAAATAGAAGAAAATTGAATAGAATTTTTTTTTTACGTGTGCTTGCTGTGCTGAGATCAAAATATTTTTTTAAATCAAAATTCAAAACAAGAGCACCACCACTTAACAAAACATAACTTTTAAATTATGTGATGTGAACTATTAAACTTAAATAAATTCTTCTTAATGATGTAAATACCAATATTATAATAGCAATTAATTGTGCAAAAGACAAGATAAATATTTAATTAATTGAATAGAAAAATAAATAAATAAAAAATTTACCTATTTTTTGCTGCTCCGTTCCTATGCTGCTGGTGTGTGCTATATCAAACAAATGTAGGGAAGGTTGGATTAATAGAAGATAGGGTTAGGAATTAGAAAAAATGGGCCTATGTCAAACAAATGTGGGGAAGGTTGGATTAATAGAAGATGGGGTTAGGAATTAGAAAAAAATGGGCATTTCAAATGGTTGGGCTGGGCCTTAACTATTGGCCTTTTAAGGGGTCAAAAAAATAAAGTTATTTTGGGCCTTTTTTTAATTTTTTTTGGACTTAAAACATACCTAATATATTATACTAACTTATAATAGGAGGTGCCCCTATCTTGGGCCTATTTTGAGGGGGCGTATGCCATGGTCTTGTGGGCCTATGGCAATGGCCGGGCCTGCAGCAGCCTATGGCAAGATTCTCACTATTGATATTCTGAGGAAGATGAGAGAAATCCATGTGAACTAGTGTTGTATTTGTAAGAAGGATTAGCCATTTCCTTATTCATTGTAAGGTGGCTAATGCTTTGTGGTCTTTGGTTTGATTCAGTTGAGTTTTCTCGAAGGATGTAAAGTGTCTCCTTCATTCTTGGCATGGAGCTTAGGTGAATAAGTGGAAGAAAAAACATGGAACTTGATGTCGCAGGATATTATGTGGATCATTTGCAAAGAACATAAGAATAAAACCTTTGAAGGGATGGAAGCAACACTCTATAAGCATCGCAACTCTATTTTTTTTTTTGTTTTTTTGTTTTTTTTTTTTTGTATACTTGATTCTTGAATGGGTAAACTCATTCCTAAGCAAATTTTTGGATTTTGTTGAGTCTTTTAAATAGCCTTGGAGGTATAGTTTGATGGTTGTATTTCCATACATTCTGGGGTTATGAGGCCCAATTCTTTTCGTATACAGGTGGCACGCCCTCATACTTATCCAAAAAACAAAATTAGAGTTTCATGCACTGTTATTGATGAACGACTAGTGGGAAGATTTGTCAACATTAGATTTATTAAATGTCTCTAGTGACAACAACATTGCAATATTATCATCTCTCAGATTCTTAGGGTTTTGTTCATAAAAGTCATGGGGTTATTTATTAATGTGAGGTAGACAAGGTCCATAAATATGCTTAACTGGCGTAAAAAAATATGGGTCACTATGGGTCCCCTCTCTCTCTCTTTCTCTCTCTCCAGCACACATGATTGGTAGGAGGGTATCTCTCAGTTCTTCTCCCGTGAAAAGAATCCCGGAAGACATTGAGCACTGCCTCTTCAACACTACAACAAATATTACTTTTTATAGCATGCAATGAATGCTATCTTAAGTAAACAATAGCATTTGTTGGCATTCTTTGTTAGCCCATGTTATTAAAAGTCTTATCACTTTTTATAGCATTTATAGAATGCTATGAATGAATGCTATAAAAAAATATATTATTACATTCCTAAAATGCTATAAAAAAATATATTATTACATTTCTAAAATGCTATAAAATTGTTGAATATTCTTTCAAAAATATAACCATTACAGTTTGTTCATGCTATAAAATATCTTCTATAACAATCTGACGAATTTACCTATGAACATTACAATATAGTATGTTCACATTTTATAGCATTTGTTTTGTATGTTATAAATACCTTTTCCATGGTAGGTTTTTAATAGCTAATGTTGCTTCAGATTCCAAATAAAAATAAAACATTTTATTTCATTTAACTCAATATTGAAAACCAAAAATTACAAATACAATTAATATTTTCATTCATTATAAAAAGAATCATATTATCGTAGTGAAAAACAATTCATCAATACAACCTTCATTCAAGAAAGAAAGTAATTACATTGTCTTAATACAATACCAAAAGATAATCTCCATATCAAAAGAAGATGGCTCAAATTCCAAATGTGATAATGTACATTTCAAAATAAAATTCATTCAAATACTCCACTTCTTGAACTAGAGACTTCTCATCCTTCAAGCTTGCTTCTTATAGTTTGGTACCTTTTTCTTCTTTTTTTTTTCTTACAATTGTTTTTTTTTTTTTTTTTGAAGACACCAACTTCAAAATAATAATCAATGGAAGTATTTAGTAAATAAGTATGGATGATTAAATAATCTAAAAACTCAAGTGATTCAACCTTGCCTTAATAACCATGGATTGCTATAGCGCATCATGAAGACGTGCCATTATAAAATCTGATTACTAATTTAAATTTAATCTAAATGGCAAGAGTCAGAAAGGCCACCTAAGATAGTATTTGGTTCACTAGATAGAGTGGAATGGTATGATCATTCCATCAAAAATGTTGATTCTCATATTTGATTGACTAACAAAAATAATAAAAATACATTGTAAATAGAACATCATACACTAATGTAATGGAAAGATCATTTCGTAAGGGAGCCAAAGGAATGATCATTCCATTTTATTTCATTCCAATGAATTAAATGGAGTATAAATAGAATGCACATTCAAATGGTAGCTTAAGGTGCTTGCAAGTAAGCAAAAAAATAAAAATAAAAATTAAGTAAGTAATACCAGTTTACTTGGGAGTATCACCAATTTATTAAAGCATGATCATCACTAAGATACTGGTTTAGTCCTTGCCCTACCTTTGAATCACTTTCTCAAAAACAAAACAGAGTCAGACACAAAAAAAAAAAAAAACAAAAAAAACAAAAAAACCCAATTCTCGCCATGAATAGTCAACGATATTTTTTAGTTAAGCATATTATCAAACATGTAATGAGCAATCTACATCCAATAAAAAAAATGGTAACAGTAAGCATCAATTTTACTAGAACAAAAAAAAAAAAAAAAAAACCAAAAAAAAAAAAAAAAACTACAGATATAACCCAATTATCCACCAAAGGGTTTAACCATTTAATTGAAAATCTACCAAGCCTCACAAAATTGGTAAGAGTGAAACACTATTGAAGAAACAAGTTAAAAGGAAAATGAAAAAATCTGAATCAAGGGAGCCCACAAACATCTAATTGTTCATCCAGCAAAATCACCTAAGAAAAACAAAAAGAAAAGCCATATGGGGTACTCACAATATAAATTCCAAGCGTTTCTTCTATTTATTTACGGCTTCATATGAAACCAAGTAAAATTAATTAATTAATTTCTTTTTACAGAAATAAAACTTAACTCATCGCAATTTATCAAACATTTAGATTTCAACAATTTTGATTTTTTTAACCAGTCGTAATCTTCAAACACACACACACACACACACACACACACACACACACACACACACACACACACACATATAGATGTGGGGATATATTTTCTGAGATACCAACACGTGGGAAGGTGACGCTGACATGTCAGCCGAGGTTCCACGTGTCCTGGTCGTTGTGCCGAGGTGATCTCAGAGATGCCGAGGTTATCTCCGAAGATATCGGAATCCGAGATAAACAGATAAGGACAAGAGTCCTAGAATGAAGAAAGACTTCAAGATGGATAAGGATAGTATTCTTGGAGAATCTATCCTTATCTCTTGTAGAGTCCAAAGTAAGCAATGAATGGGAGTCCATAGAAGTCAGGCTTCTAGTGGGACTAGGATTGAGTTAACTATAAAAGAGAGGCACCCTCGTGGGTCTAAGGTACGCAATTTATGCTTTGAGCAGTGAGTTTAGCACTTGATTATCTTTGAGAGATATACTGACTTGATCATCGGAGTGCCCTCAAGTGGAAGAACCACCGCCGGAGCCTTCTCTTTCTGTGCAGGATAGCAAGGTGCCATCTATTCTGCTAGTGTTCTACAGCCGAATTACTAAGCTGGCAGTGTGATCGGAAAATCACTCACAGAGTGGCGCCGTCTGTGGGAAAGAAAGACGAATAGATGGCCAGTAACAGACAGAAAGAAAAGATTGGGGACGACACTCCTACTGGGAGTGGCAGACCTATCAACCTTGACGTCGAAGGAGACAACCACAACGAAGAAACTTGTGACCAGAATCACGGAGAGAAAGACGTCAGCCAGACTGGCGACGCAACAAAGAATGCAGACCAAGTAGGTACTATAACGAAGATAACCTCCAGGTATGGAAAGACAGATGCCTGCGGAGGGATGAAAAGGTGAAAGAGATGGCAAACAAATTGGCTGACCTGCAATCGGTCGTCAATTTTATGATGCAAAACAATGTCATGCAGCCACCCTTCCCATTGCAAGACACACCAATTCCAGTAGTCAACACCCAGAAGGGGGGACAGATCCCTATAACCCCTCAGCACACCAGGAGTGGAAGACACTCTCACCAACCCTCCAGGGAGGGCGGACGAGAAGAGTCGAGAAGGGAAGAATCATGGAGAACGCATCGCACCAAGGAGGCGGACCCCAAAGAACATCAGCATGTTCAAGGGCAGGCATTATGCTTTGACACAACTCATGGGGAAAGATCGAAGAGGACCCACCACGAAGCCGAGTGCAGTATGCCAAAAAGACTGAAGTCAGGAGATAGCCGAGCTCCTGGTCGGAGCAAAGAAGACTTGAGAAACTACCTCAAGAGGAAGCAACAGAACGGAGATGCCGAGGTCATCTCACCCAACAAGCCGAGGACACCATTCTTGGTAGAACTGGACAGGTTCGAGGCACCAAAGAGATTCAGTATGCCGAGGTTTCAAATATACGATGGTAAGTCAGACCCTAACTTCCATGTTGGATTATACTTGAACTCAATGGCATTATACAGTGGGAACGAGCCGTTTCTCTGCAAAGTGTTCCCCTCGTCCTTCGGGGAGATTGCATCAGATTGGTTCCACAAACTACCAAAGGGAAGCGTGAAAACTTGGGAAGACCTGACCGAGATGTTTGTGGCCAGGTTCGTGACAAACAAGCTGCAGCCATTAAGGGTGGACGCATTGATGGCTCTGAAGATCAGCAAGGATGAAGGCCATAGGGCCTATGCGAAAAGGTGATTGTCCACTACGGAAATCTTTGGCAAAGACATTGCCAAAAAGCATGGAGGAGCTCATGGCGAGAATCGAAAAGTATGCCAGAGCCGAGGAGGATACATCGGGGAATAAGGAGATAAAGCAAGAAAAAGGAAACGGCTCGCCGAAGCGAGGCCGAGGTAACAACGGATCTAACAAACCAGAGACAGAATTGAGGGCTAAACAAGCAGTGATGACTGTGTTCCGAATCCCGGTCCACACAGTCTTGGATCAAATCCGAAATCAACCCTATTTCAGAGCACCAGCAAGGGCGCCAGGGGAATTCATGGGAAGAAACGTCGGTAGGCGTTGTGCCTACCACAATGAAGAAGGGCACCCAACTCAGGGTTACAGAGCCCTAAAAGCACACTTAGAAGACTTGGTGAGACAAGGCCATCTGAGGGACCTTGTCGATGAGGCCAGGACAAGAGAAGAACAGGCAAGATTGCCTCAAGCACCAGCAGCTCTGCCTCCCCCAGCACAGCAACCACAGGCAGGGAGACCTAGGATGGTTAATGTAATTCACTCAAAGGTGAACGAAAACGACATACGGGGGGAGACCCAAAAGGTAAAACACCTGTAGCACGTGAACCAGGTCGGACAGAAAAGACCTCGGTCTGAAGAGTGCCAGGGACCGATGATAGCCTTCACCGAAGCCGACCTAGAGATGGTCCAGCATCCGCATAATGATGCCTTGGTAGTATCCCTCCAGGTTAGGGATTGCCAAGTGAAACGCATCCTGATAGATCAAGGCAGCTCTTGTGATATCATGTATGTTAGATGTTACAAGGAGCTGGGCCTTCACCCAGATGACATGGAGCAATCGAATGGCCCGATGGTCGGCTTCAATGGAACGCCGACATGGCCACTGGGCGCAACAAGCTTGGAAGTACAAGCCGACACTAAGAAGATTAGGACATAATTCATCGTGATTGATACGCCCTCACCATACAACATCATCTTGGGAAGGCCATGGTTGCATGCAATGGGGGCAATTCCCTCAACGTTGCATCAACTATTGCAGTTCCCAACAGAGCATGGGATTGAAGAAGTCAGAGGAGATCAACTGCAGGCAAAGAATTGCTCCATGGCAGCAATGAAAACTACCTGCAACATTCGAGAACCAGAGAAGGCAGAGATTGAAGACGAGGACATGGAGGTCCTAGATGATGTCGGCAAGGAGCCAGCCAAGAAAAGTGAAGAAACACTAAGAAAATCCTCGTCCAGGAGAGCGATGAAGAACGCTTCTTTCTTCTCGCTCAGGCTTAGCCGAAGAAGTGGAAAGAGAACTGGAAGCCTTTTGAGAACAAACATAGAGGTGTTTGCTTGGACACCTTACGAAATGCCTGGCATTGACCCCGAGGTCACATGTCACAAACTAAACGTCGACAGGTCGGCCAAACCTGTAATACAACGAGCTAGAAGACCGACGTTGATGCACGTCGAAGCAGTGGATGAGGAAGTAGACAGACTTCTAGAGGCTAGGGCCATCAGAGAAGTCAATTATCCGACATGGCTATCAAACACTGTGGTAGTAAAGAAGAAGAACGGTAAATGGAGGGTCTACGTAGATTTTACGAGCCTGAACAAAGCCTGTCCCAAAGACAGCTTTCCTCTGCCCAAGATTGACCAGTTGGTGGACGCCACATCTGGACATGGAAGGATGAGCTTCCTGGATGCTTATAGGGGGTACCACCAGATAGCCATGTACCCCCCAGATGAGGAGAAGACAGCGTTTATCACCCCAAAAGGCCTGTATTGTTACAGAGTAATGCCCTTTGGGTTGAAAAACACAAGAGCAACTTACCAAAGGTTGGTAACCAAGATGTTCAAACACCTGATTGGCCAAACAGTAGAAGTCTACATCGATGACATGGTCGTGAAGACCAAGGAACCTAAGGGTCATCTTGCCAACCTAAAAGAGGTCTTTGAGATCCTCAAAACATATCGGCTCCGACTCGACGCATCGAAGTGCGCATTTGGAGTTGGATCTGGTAAGTTTTTGGGGTACCTGGTAACAAAAAGGGGCATTGAGGCCAGCCCAGATCAGATTAAGGCCATCCTAGATCTACAGAGCCCGACATCGGCAAAACAGGTGCAAATGCTTACTGGAAGGGCCGCAGGCCTAAACAGGTTCATAAGCCGAAGCTCAGACAAATGTAAACCTGTCTTCAACTTGGTGAAAAAGGCCACGGACTTCCTATGGACTAAGGAATGTGAGGCCGCTTTGGCTGACCTAAAGAAATATCTGACCACGGCTCCAGTCCTCTCAACACCTGAACCTGGGGAAGAGCTGCTTTTATACTTAGCAGTGTCAGAACACACAGTAAGTGCAGTACTAATCCGAGAAGAAAAAGGGGAGCAGAAGGCTGTTTACTATGTAAGCAAAACCTTGGCCGATGCAGAAACAAGGTATCTACCACTAGAAAAATTAATGCTGGCCTTAGTAATGGCTTCAAAGAAGCTGAACCATTACTTTCAGGCGCACAAGATTGTGGTGCTAACGGAGCACCCACTGAAGTCCTTGTTGCAACAAGGAGACTTAACTGGAAGAATAGCAAGATGGGCAGTGGCCTTGGGCCAGTATGACCTAGAGTTCAGGCCGAGAACAGCAATTAAGGGCCAAGTTTTAGCCGACTTCGTGGCCGAGTTCATGCCAGAATCCATAGAACATCGAGCTCCGTTGAGCCAAGATGAACGATGTCCAAGCAAGCAAGGAGAAGCCCAGCCAAAAGCAAAAGAACAAAGGAAGGAAAAACTCAGACCCTGCAGCATTTACATCGACGACTCCTTTCGACTGTTCGTTGATGGGAGCTCAAACCGACAGGGAGCAGGGGCAGGAGTAGTAATAATATCTCCAGATGGAGAGATATTGGAACAGTCCATTCGATTAGGGTTCAAGGCCTCGAACAATGAGGCAGAATATGAAGCTTTGATTGCAGGACTGAAGCTGGCAGTAGCAGCAGAAGCAAATGAGGTAATAGTTTTTTGTGACTCACAACGTATAGTGAATTAGGCAGCATGAGAGTTTGCAGCCCGAGATGAAAGAATGTCGGCATATGCAAAGGAAGTCATCAGGCTGGCAACCTTGTTTCATAACTACCGACTTCTTCAGGTTAGCCGAGATGATAACAGCCACGCCGACGTGTTGGCCAATCTGGTAAGTTCAATGCAAGCTGGAAAAACAAGGACAATAATGATTGACTTTTTGTCGGGCCCGAGCATAGAACATCCGATCACAGAGCAAGAAGCAATGTGTGTGGACATGGGGCCGAGCTGGATGGATGCAATTGTTGCATTCCTGAAAGAAGGAAAGCTGCCATAAGACCATAAGGAGGCACACAAGGTCAGATTGAAGTCGGCAAGATTCAGTCTGACAACGGACGGACATCTCTACAGAAGGTCCTTCACTGGACCCCTTTTAAGGTGCGTACACCCTTTGCAGGTTGAAGATTTTCTATATGAAATTCATGAAAGAATTTATGGAAGCCACGCTGGGGGCAGATCACTAGCTCATAGGGCCATTACCCAGGGGTATTGGTTGCCCTACATGCAAAGAGATGCTGAAGCCTACGTGAAGAAGTGTGAACAATGCCAAAGGTTTGCACCTTTGATACATTAGCCAGCTGCTGACCTGAAACCTGTATCCAGTCC